>PITA01004853.1:0-117969 GCA_004023965.1 Spilogale gracilis | reverse complement strand
CTATTCTGGAGAAAGTTCCATGTGCACTCGAGAAGAATGAGTATTCTGCTGTTTTAGGATGAAATGATCTGAATATATCTATAAGATCCAGCTGGTCCAATGTGTCATTCAAGGTTCTTGATTCTTTGCTGATTTTCTGTTTAGATGATCTGTCCATTGCTGAAAGTGGTGTGTTAAGATCTCCTACGATTAGTGTATAAAAAAATAAGGATAAACACGATTAAGGGGTGGAATTTGACTGTAAAGATAAAAATTTTAAAAGATTTTTAAAAAGCGATTGATAAGAAGTGGGTCAAAAAAAAAAGAGGAAAATAAAAAGAGCGAATGTGATCAGGCTGGAGACTAAACAAAGCTATATGCTAGATTTAGGGTATATTTTGATATGTTAGAAGAAACTGTATCCCAAATTTTCAAAGAATGAAAAACTTATATGTATACAAAAAAAATGGTTAAATACAATGAAGGATAGAATATGACTATAGCAATGGAAATTAAAAATTATTTTTAAAAAGTTATTAAAATAGGAAAGAGGAAAAATAAAAATAAGAAAAAATACAATTAAAAAAATTAACTTTTAAAGACTAAAGAATCATGGGGGGAAAGCCATGAATTCTATGTGCTGCAATACCCTAGTTCTGAGATTCCACAGTTGTTATTGATTCATTACCTTGGTTTTGGCTGGTTGTTCTTGCTGATCTCCTGGGGAGGGGCCTGTTGCAGGTATTCTCAAATGTCTTTGCCTGAGGCAGAATTTCATCACTCTTGCCAGGGGGCCAGGCCAAGTAATCCGCTCACTTGGTAGTTTTTGTTCCCTGAAGGCTTTCCATACAGCTTTGGAGGAGGTGAATGAAGATGGCAGCCTCCCAGTCCCCTGCCCTAAGGAGCCCAGAGCTCAGCGTTCCACTCCTCAGTGCCCTTCAGAGAAAAGCAGTCAGTCACACCTATCTCCCTGGTCTTCAGCTGGACCTGTCTCCTGGGTCCCCAGCCTGTGACCAAGCATTTCTACCTCTGGCACACAGCCTCATCTGTAGCCTGCAAACCCAGCAGATTTCTGCAGTGTGCTCCCATGCCACTCCTTCTGGTGGAGGATGGGGGGGGTCCTCCCCAGATCTGCCACCTGTGGGGTCCCTGTTCAAAGAGCAGCAGGCCCAACTTCCTGGGGAATCATGGTTTATGGCAACCCCGAGCTGACAGCCCTCTTCTCAGGTCCATCTTTGTAGTCAGCTTCCTTCCTCTAATACCTGGGAGCTCTGCCACACTCAGGTACTCCTGGTCTTTCTGTGACCCCCTAGAGATCTTGAAATCACACTGTCCCAGTGAGGGCTCCGTTGCTTGTTTAGTCTCTGGAGCAATGCCCCTCAGTCAAGTAGACTTCTAAAAGTTCAAATTTTGCACTATATTGCTCTACTGCTATCCAGGAGCTGACCCTTCCCCCCACAGTCTATCTTCCTGTATATCACCTCAGATTCATTTCTCCATGGGTGCTACCTTCCAGAAAGTGGTTTCTTTTCTGTTCTTAGAATTGCTATTCTTTTCTTTTATCTCCTGTTGAGTTTGAAGTTGTTTGATAACTAGCTGAATTCCTGGGACCCAAGGAAGTTTAGGTCTCCTACTTCTCCACCATCTTGCTCCTCCTTCTAAGATACTGTAACTTAGACCAGATCTGTTCTGACAGCTAAATGACTGTACTCCAATGAGGGATTCTGGGAATATGATTAGCTATAAGTACATGCATAGATAACAGCTTTCATGAACTCTGTGCAAAGAAAATAAAAGATTTTTCATGGTACTGGAATATCTCTGACAATGATTCCTAAAATATTAGGAGTTAATATGTGTCAGGATGTTAAGTATCCCAAATGTCAATCCAAAAGCAAGTTTTAATAAGTGATCTGGCACATACATATGTCTTTGCTCTATGCTTGACTTCTGCTTTCAACATTTCCAGTAACAACTTGAAGTCTTTCTTATCTATCTTTATAGACAGTTGTTTATTCGTGGGCTGCACTTGTCACTGACATGAGTCAGTATTTTTGGTTGATGAAGTGGTGCATAAGGCTTTTGTTTTAAGGAACTCATTTTACGGGTATGAAGAAATAATGGTGGGATAGGATAAGATCGGTCAATTAAAAAATACAACTACTGATGACTGTGCAAGATACTCTCATTGGGGAACATTTCAATCAAATAATATTATGAATTAAATACCAATGTAATACTATTTCAAGGCAATATGTGTAGTGCTGAAGGAATTTTCCAGCCAGTTAATGCTCTTCAGCAGAGTGGCTATGAGGTTATTTTTGGTTAGGATAACTTTGTAAACACTATTCTGTGATTCTGCTTCATATTAATTTGCTAGGGCTGCCATAACAGATATCATAGATGGGGTGGCTTAAACAACAGATATAATTCTCACAGTTCAGGAGGCTTGATGTTCAAGATCAAAGCATTCACAGCATTAATTTCCTTAGAGGATCTTTTCCTTGGCTTACAGATGGCCTCTTCTTGCTGTGCCATCTCATGGTCTTTTCCCTGTACATGTGCAGACTTGAATGTTCTTTGTGTGTCCAAATGCCCTCTTCTTATAAGGACACCAGTGAGACTGAATTTATCTTTATCTATAACTTAGTCACCTCTTTGAATGATCTTATCTTTAACTTAGTCACCTCTTGGAAAGTCTTGTTTCCCAATACAGTCACATTCTGAGGTACTCAGGGGGTTAGAGCTTCAGAGTATGAATTTGGGGGGAAACACAGTTCAGCCTATAACACACTCAAAATCCTCTTATGTCTAAGAGATCTGGCTTAGACCCCTATTTTATAGTTGAAGATTTAGAGGTCTCTCCAAAGAACTGAAATGTATAAGGTCAGCAAATTATTCAGTCGTGGAATCTAGAATAAATCATAGATATCCTGAATTCCTGATGAGTTTGCTTTTCTTTCTTACTTTCCACACTACCAATGCAAGCCTGGTATCCTTCCTACAAATATGAAGTCTAGAGCTGTACTTGAGGAATAAGTGGGCACAATAATTGGGGAGGCAGAATTTATGGCTAATATCCCTCCTGTTAATCTAGCTCTTCTAGTTGAGTGAATTCTGTCTGAGATAGGAAGTATTCTCAGGAGAAACACTAGGATGGATTAGTACAATGAAGGGCTGAGCCTGGATTAAGAATAGTGACCATTATTTCTAACTTGCTGGTGTAAGAATAAATCCATGTTCCTACAATTCCTGAAGTTTGATTCTTGCCATGTTGAATTAATAAATCATTCTTTAAAAAGCAGACTTTCAAGATTTTAAATGTGTACTTGTGATGTTTGTTTTGTTATTTTTGGCAGCAGTGGAGTAGATGGCATCACATATGAGGTATTTGATAAAATTTTACTTAAAAAGCCAAAAGCGTTTGCCATCTTAAAAGATAAAATAAATAACATCAAGCATTTTTAAAAAAGAGAAAAGTAATAAAAAAATTTCTAAATGTATAAACCAATTTCAAGTACTAAGATTTTCTTAATAAATACCTCTTCTTTTTTTCTCAAAAATGTATAGGCTCCTCTTAAGTTATTAATCTCTGCTTAAGCTTTATTGTCTTTTAAAAGCTCAAATGTACAAATGCAAAAATCACTTGAATTTCATAAGAATTTGAAAAAGTAGCAAGCAAATTGCAAAGTAAAATAAAATGCAAAATGTTATCAACTGAACCAAAGGAAGGCATATTTGGGCTAACTACAGCAGAATGATGTCAAAATGAATGATTTGTAAAACTGTTTATATTTGACAAAAAAAAAAAAAAGATTGAGTAACAAAAAAAATATTGACTTGGTTCTTGGTAGTCTTCTTTAAATTATGACAAAGGGTATGTGACCAATCCCCTGAGACTATTCCCTGGATTTGATTAGTGAACCTATATTAAAAGAATGCCTTCAAATACTGGAGAAAGTTTATGACTGCTTTTTCTTATCAGATCCATAAACTCTAGGATATATGTTTTGGTCTGAGAGCTTTAGAATTTGACCCATCTGTCTGTGACTAAGAAGCCAAGAATAAATCAGCAAGTTGCTTCTCCTAATGAAATTCTCTTTCAATCACTTCCCTTAGGAAATGTGTCTGGAAGCCTAAAGTGTTGTATTTGAAAGTATTTGTGCAATATAAAACGTAAATCCATTCTCTGGTCAAGATTAGTTTGTGAATTGGTATGCCTACCTTCCTAGAAATGATTGTCAGTGATTGAGGCTATAGTCTTTTTCTCATTTCCACTTTTCAAAGTGACTCTATTAGTCATCAATTCCTGTGACCTTACTTACCAAGAATCTTCTTTATTTTCTTTATAGAATTTATCCTGAAATGAAATCATATCGTCTACCTATCTTGTATCATTAGATGATAAGTTCTGTATAAGTAGGGCTTGGTCACCACCATATGAACGTGTGCCTGATATAAAAAAGTGTACTTAATATGTATTTATCAAATAAATTAATCAATCAGTTAATTAATTTACTCTTGCAAACTGTGTTTAGTGTTTGGTGATGTTGTCGTTATTGTTGCTCTAATTCTCGAGCAACAGTGTTTGGTCCAGGCATTATATGACATATGTAGTTCAATAAGAGTCTTTCTAGAGTTTCCTAATCTTTACTAAGTATTATTTTTATAATAATTGATGATAGAAGTCTTCTACAAAGGGAACTGTATTGGGGGATAGGACATACGGTGTAAAGATTTTGTTTTTAAAGCACTCATTAAACATTCCTGTAAGGTATTGTCGATTCCACAGAAATATGCAATAAGGAGATGCAACATAGAGAAAAGGAGAATAAGTGAAGATGGGGGGGGATAGGACCACAGAAATAAAATGAAATTAGAAGAGAATTCAAAAGTATTACAAGTAGATAAGAACAAAGGAAAGAAAGAATCCTTTTTTAATAATCCCAAAAGTAATTATTAAGAGCTTATCCATAAATATGCTGCATTATGTAGTTGACTGGGTTTGAAAGGATGTTAATGGGTAGCTTTTCATTATTTTCCTTGTGTCTGTGAATACTTTTCATATTGTGTGTTTGAAATATAGATCAAAAACTAGACAAAATCCTATTATATACGGGAATATCTGGAAAACTTAGGTCATGATAAAATTTAAAATTATAGATGATCTAAAAAAATCAACTATACAAATTCACAAAATGAAAATAACAGCTACAAAAATACCATTTTAATAAGTATTTATTTCACACTCTTGATGTACAGAAGTTTCAGCTTAGTATTCCAGACTGTTAATTGTTGAATTTTTTTGAGCTTCTTCTTTTGTGCATAGTTTGTAAAAATTCCTGTTTCAATTTACTAAAAACAAACAAATAAGAATTTCTAACTTATGTTCTGCATGTAATTTTCTAGGTTCAATGTATCCATATCAAAGCATCAATGTAGTATTGATATAGAAGGGCTACCCTCTCTGAGTAATTAGTTAAATTGAACAGTGAGGCATATCCATGGAATAGTCAAAATAAAAAAAGTCTTTTTTTTTTTTTTTTTGATACAAAAGGTCTTAAAAGTGAACCTGTCCACTGGTGTTAAGACACTTTCTAGGTGTAGATCCCTTTCTTCAAGATAAATTTACTGGAGAATGTAATATAATCTGTAAATTCAGATTATCTGAGGTAAAGAAGTTAGTGGAAATCTGGGATACCTATACATTCTACTGTTTCCTACACCACAGCCCCCTCAAAATTCTGACTGATGTTTATTCAGCCAGAATCATTATGACTACCAGTATCTGTCTGTTTTTAGAGCTGGTGGTGTCTAGTTTTATTAGTAAGAATACATGAGAAAGAAATACTTTTTCCAAAAGAATCGGATTTTTTTTTTTTTTTTTTTTTTAAAGACCCTTTGCCTTCTCTCTGCCACAGGGCTAAAGCAGTCTTCGGCCCAGTATAAAGAAGAGGCTTTCAAAAAAATTTCCTAAAACTCAAAAATTCTAACAAGCAATATTCTTTTAAACAAAGCACCTTGGGGAGGCCTGGTTGGCTTAGTAGTTAAGCATCTGCCTTTGACTCAGGTCATGATCCCCGGGTCCTGGGATTGAGCCCTGCCCTGGGCTCCCTGATCAGTGAGAAGCCTGCTTTTCTATCTCTCACTTCCCCTGCATGTATTCCCTCTCTCACTGTCTCTTTCTGTGTCAAATAAATAAACAAAATCTTTAAAAAATATATTTTTATCAATCTTTATCTTTAATCAATCAATCAATCTTTATAAAAAGATTTTGTTTATTTATTTGACACAGAAAGAGATCACAGGTAGGCAGAGAGGTAGGCAGAGAGAGAGGAGGAAGCAGCCTCCCTGCAGAGCAGAGAGCCCGATGTGAACCTCAATCCCTGGACCCTGAGATCACGACCTGAGCTGAAGGCAGAGGCTTGGCCCACTGAGTCACCCAAGTGCCCCCAAAAATAAAATGTTAAAACAAAACAAAACACAGAAAACACTTTAATATCCTGTGTGCTTATTACCTGGTAAGGTATGGAAAGAGAATTTCAGCAGGAGAAGCAAGTAGGATGCTTCACAGTTTCCCTTCAGTCAAGACCAGTTGGGCCAGACATAATGATACTTTGAACATTGGGAAGTATAAGTCTTAGACTTTATGTATTTGAAAAGACAAAGCAGTTATTTTAATTTTCTCTCTAGTATTTGAAGATATTCTTTTAACATAAGCTCACTAACTCAATTAATAGAAAATAAAAAGTCATTGTTCAGAGGTATGGACAATGAAAAGTCTTCTCAACTTAAAGAGGGATTAGTAGAAGGACTAGAAGAATTAATATTTTCTGCCTGAGTTAATTTCCAATTCTATTTCAAAATTAGACACCTGTCTTATTTTCAACAAAACTCTGCTTAAATATTTCCACTTATCAGAGAACATGCTATTCTGAAATGAAACTCTTTCATTTATTGAGTTCTAATTATCTGGCAATATTTACATGGAACTGAAATCTGTCTGCCTGTAATTATGAGCCATTATTTCTAGTTGTCCAGTATGAAAAGACAAAGGACAATTTTTTTTTCCCTTAATCATCCATCTGTCCATTCATTCATCAAATGCTTCTTAGGTACATTAACATCATTACGCTAGGCAATAGGAATGCAAGAATGGATAAAGGAAAGTTCCTGTCTGGGGGGAACTTAGAGTACATTGCGTTACACAGGAACAAACAGCATAACAGTATAAAATACAAGATTATAGGTGCCTCTTTTTTTATTTCCACATATTAATATTTAGTCATTATGTATCTAGTTACTCAAACTTGAAAACTAAAGTCACTATAGATTCTATCTTTTTTCTTCACTTCCTTATTTAGTGGAATATTCATTTCCTTATTCATTTAGCCCTATTAACTATACCTCTAAAGTGTATCTTGAATATATCCATTTCTCTCAATACTAGTACAAACTCCACATTCCAACACATCATCATCTCTCAATAAGACTACTGCAATAATTCCCTACTCTGTCTTCTTGCTTCCACTCCTGATGGTCCACAAGCCATTCTCTTCAAAGAATATAGACTGAACTTCTAAAAATATGTCAGCTTATATCATGAATCTGATGAAAAACCTTCAAAAATGTTTAGTGCCCTGAGAATTGAATTCAAATTTCTAACTTGATCTACAGAACTTTGCTTGACCTAGTGAGGGCTTCTCTTCACAAATGTATTCTACTGTTACTCTCACTGAGTCTTCCACTGTACAGGCATCATTCTTTGAGACCATTGTACTTTTTCTAAGGGCTGATTTCTACATGTAACATATCACCTGCACACAACTTAAATGATACTTAATACAGAGACTTTTGGTAATTATTTTAGGTAAGGAAACTAACAAAAGTTCATTAGTGCTTCTTTCTTTCTTTCTTTCTTTCTTTCTTTCTTTCTTTCTTTCTTTCTTTCTTTCTTTCTTTCTTTCTTTCTTTCTTTCCTTCTTTCTTTTTTACACTTTATATATTTTGATTTTAACTTGTTTATGAGGTATCTCCTCCAATAAAGTGTAAGTTTCATAACCATTTGTAATTTAAATCCCATCTGTCTAATTCACTGCTGACATATAGTAGTCACTCAGAATGAAAAAGCAAGTGCATTAATCAATACATGGAAAGGGAAACTACCATATGCTTGGCATGTTTATTATATGAACTTATGTTTGACAAAGTTACCAGGTGAAACTGTGTGTGTGTGCATGCATTTTATTTTTTCGTTTTACAGGGGGTTTGGGTCTCAGTCCTGTCATCATCTTAGCTACCCTTTTCAGGATAAGTAATTTTGCCAATATTTATCTTAAAATATGGAGTTCAAATATTGCTGCAATATAAATTACAGTGACCTTAATAAATAAATTTGGCAATACTTTTTAAAATATAATACTCATCACTTTGACCCAGTAATCCCAAGTATAGCATTTTACCCTAAGAAAATTATTAAATCTGTAGACAAATATTTAAATATAAGCATTTTTCATTATACTGCTATATCAAAAAAGAAAAGTGCTGGATAAAATAAAAAATATATGACCTATTCTACAATTTAAACACAAATATAGGGGCACCTGGGTGGCTCAGTTGGTTAAGTGACTGCCTTTGGCTCAGGTCATGATCCCGGAGACCCGGGATCAAGCCCTACATTGGGCTCCCTGCTCGGCGGGAAGCCTGCTTCTCCCTCTCTCACTCCCCCTGCTTGTGTTCCCTCTCTTGCTGTGTTTCTTTCTGTCAAATAAATAAATAAATAAAATCTTTTTAAAAAAAAAAAAAGTGGGGCACCTGGGTGGCTCAATTGGTTGAGCGACTGCCTTCGGCTCAGGTCATGAACCCAGAGACCTGGGATCAGGCCCCACATTGAGCTCCCTGCTCGACAGGAAGCCTTCTTCTCCCTCTCTCACTCCCCCTGCTTGTGTTCCCTCTCTCACTGTGTTTCTCTCTGTCAAATAAATAAATAAAATCTTTTAAAAAAAATAGTGTCCTTCAAATCATAATAATAAAAATATAAAATAACTAGATAATCTGTGAGATAATACAAATGAGTGATATCTAGGTGAAATAGAAACAGAGCCACAGCAGCTGCTGTTATTTGGAATGATCAAATATAGAGTTTGAAACAAATTAAATTTAACATATTTTTAAAAAGGACAAAATTGAGGATTTTCTAAAGAAATTGAAAATATATAAAAGGAAACAGAGTAGTATAGATGTTCTAGGACCAAAAGTTAAGATAATTGAATTAGAAATTCAACAGCAAATTAAAACTGAAATATAAATCAGATATCCACAAGAAAACAGAGAGGAAAGAAAGAAAATATAGACTACGTGACATAGAAGACACTGTTAAAGTTATAACAGTTGATTCCCATTATTCAGAGTAGTTTTCTTCTATAAACTTTTTGCAAAACTGAATTAGTGACTACAGAATCATTTTTTTTTTTTCCAGTGGGAAATACAGGATTATGTTCTTTTGAGCCTCTGGTCACAATATTTTCATCCGCTAATCAATGTATAACCTTGTTTTATGATGTTTCTATTTAAAGATACTTTAATATATATTGTTGATTCATTAACATTGAATTCACAGTCAACAGCATTATAACTCATGCTTGCATAAAACTTATTGAACACATGTATTTTCTCCATTAGACACATCACAGCCTTCATAGGATTAGTAACACTAAACAACACTTTACCACTATGCTAGGGGCCCTTTTAAACAATGAAATCACCAATGAAAAGCACAAGCATATGTAAAATATGTCACTTAAATAGATCATGAAAAGGGCACTTATTTGCATATGTGCTGAAAACAGAAACAAGAAGGCAGAGCTCACCTTCTTCAATTCATATGGGAACATGAACATCAGAGACTCAAGTATTTTACTCCTTTGTGCATGTGAGCAAATAGCCAGGAAAGTATCCTGAGTGCTGATTTTGGGTTTATGTCTTAGTCTGTTCTGGCTGTTATCATAGAACACTGTAGAGTCATTGACTTTTACCACAACAGAAATTTATTTCTCCATAGTTTTGGAGGCTTAAAAATGCAAGATCAAGGTACTAGTAGATTCAGTGTCAGGTAAGAAACACTGCTTTGTTCATAGATAAGTCTCTTCTTTCTGACTCTTCACATGATGGTTGGGGTGAGGTTGTTCTCTGGGGTTCTTTTCTTTTCTCTTTTCTTTTCTTTTCCTTTCCTTTCCTTTCTTTTCTTTTCTATTTTATTATTTTATTTTTAAAAGATTTTATTTATTTATTTGAGACAGATAGGGAGACACAGAGAGAGAGAACACACAAGTGGGGAGGAAGATCAGAGGGGGAAGGAGAATCAGACTCCCCATCAAGCAGGGAGCCTGATGCAGGACCCAACCCCAGGACCCTGAGATCATGACCTGAGCAGAAGGCAGACACTTAGTCCACTGAGCTAACCAGATGCCCTAGGGTTTTTTTTTTTTTATAAGGGGATTAATTACACTCACCTCCCAAAGACCCTACCCCAAATTATCTCCCTGGGCATTAGGTTTAAAACTATGGATTTTGAGTAAACACAAACATTCAGTTTATAGCTTATTACAAATAAACATTAGCAAGTAGGAAAATTAATAAATGCAGAATCCACAAATAATGGGAATTGACTATGACTCGAGTAGCAAAACAAAATTAGAAAATGGGGCAAAAATATTTGAAGAGATGATAGCTGAAAATTTTCCAGCTCTGGTCAAGTATATGAATCCTTAAGTTTACAGATTTCTAGTGCCCCAAGAAAAATTAATAGAAGTCCAAACATAAGGACATCCAAATAAAACTAAGTAAAACATAAAGACAAATAAGTAAACTTCAATGTACCCAGAGGAAAAAAAGATAAATTAGATTCAAAAGATGAGAAATTTTTAACTGAGAACTAATTTCCCAGCAGAAATATTGAACTAAAGAAGATAGTGGATACCTATGTATTTATGAAAGTAAGACGTAACCTGGACATAGGCCACATGAAAATATTTTTCAAGAATATAAGAAATTAAAAACATTTAAGCAGGAAAATGCAGTTAAGACTGTCCAATGGAAAAAAACTGTCCAGAGAAAGAAAAATTAAGAAAAGATCTAAAACTAGGCCACTTTCTCATACCATAAACAAGAATAAATTCAAAATGGATGAAAGACCTAAATGTGAGACAAGAAACCATTAAAGTCCTAGAGGAAAACACAAGCAGAAACCTCTTTGACACCAACTGTAGGAATTTCTTTCTAGATACATCCCTGAGGCAAAGGAAACAGAAGCAAAAATGAACTATTGGGACTTCATCAAGATAAAAAGCTTTTTCACAGTGAAGGAAAACAATCAACAAAACTCAAAAGCAACCTTCAAAATGGGAAATGATATTTGCAAATGACATATCTGATAAAGGGTTAGTATCCAAAACATACAGAGAACTTATAAAACTCCACACCCAGAAAATGAATAATCCAGTTAAAAAATGGGCAGAAGATATGAATAGACATTTTTTTCTAAAGAAGACAAGCAGATAACTAACAAACACATGATAAATATGCTCAGCATCACTAATCAGGGAAATATAATTCAAAACTACAATGAGATACCACCTCATACCTGTCAGAAGGCTAAAATTAACAACACAGTAAACCACAGATGTTGGCAAGGATGTGGAGAAAGGGAACTCTCTCATACTGTTGGTGGGAATATAAACTGGTGCATCTGCTCTGGAAAATTGTGTGGAGGTTCCTCAAAATGTTAAAAATAGAACTAGCAATTGCATTACTAGGTATTTACACAAAGGATACAAAAATACTGATTTGAAGTATGTTTTTAGCAGCATTATCAGTAATAGCCAAATTATAGAAAGAGCCCAGACGTCCATCTACTGATGAAAGGCTGAAGAAGGAATGGACTATTGTTCAGCCAAAAAAAAAAAAAAAAAAAAAGAATGAAATCCTGACATTTGCAATAATGTGGATGGAATCAGAAGTGTATTATGCTAAGTGAAATAGGTAAGAAAAAGACAAATACCATATGATTTCACTCATATGGAATTTAAGAAACAAAATGGATGGACATAGGGAAAAAATAGAGGAAAAGCACAAAATAATACAGAACAAATTGAGGGTTGTTAGATGGGAGATAGTCAGGAGGATGGGCTCAATAGGCGGTGAGTATTAAGGAGGGCACCTGTGATGAGCATTGGATATTGTATGTAAGTAATGAATCACTAAATTCTACTGAAACTAATATCATGCTGTATTTTGGCTAACTGGAATTTAAATAGCAACTTGAAAAGAAAGAAAAAGAAAAAAAGAAGAAGAAAAATATAAAAAAAAAACATTTTAAAAACCACTTATCAGGATGAACTGGAAATGTAGTTCAACCCTGGAAATACAGGAAAAATTAGAAGAAAATTAAGAGCTTTCTCCTAACAGGAAGAAAAATAAGTCAGAATAGAGGTTTGAAAATGTTGAAATAAATAAAGATTAATTGTAATAACCATGTGGAAAAATATAATAAAGTAATAACTTATTAAATAAAAATAATGTCAAATACTTGAGATATATTAGTATCAAATCACACCAAAAAGTATAACGGATATATCATAAGAAATAAATATAGTTAAAATATTAGTTTATTATATAATTTGTTAAGAGGAAAAGGGTGTCAATTAATGCTAGATTTTATTACTTGAGGAGACATATAGTAACATTACTATAAAATAAAAAAATATTAAGAGTAAATAACATTTGAGTTAATGTTAGAAAATATAGAATCGTCAGTCATTTTAAAAGAAGAAATGTGAGAGAGAAAAAAAAGAACAGGCAGAGCAAGCAGAAAGCATGTGCAATATAGAAGTTTTAAGTTTAGTAAGTCAACAGTAATAATAAATACAAATTGACTAAATACTTTACCTAAAAGATAAAGATTACAAGACTGTTTTTTAAAAGCGAATTCCAGATATATACTATTTTATATTTAAGAAACATACCTAAAAACGGGTATGAAATAGTATGAAATTTTAAAAATGGAAAATGTTATACAAAAGAAACTCTAAATAAAAAGAATGTAGCTATTTTTCAGAAAAAAATGGCTTTAGGCAATAATCTTTATTCAAGATAAGAAGATGCTTCAGAATAATAAAATTTTTCAATTCATCAGGAAGAAAAGCAATTTTATTTATTTTTATTTATTTTTCAATTCTTTTTCATTTTTTAAGGATTTTTTATTGTTATGTTATTCACCATAAAATACATCATTAGTTTTTGATGCAGTATTCCAAGATTCATTGTTTATGTAAAACATCCAGTGCTTCATGCAATACATGCGCTCCTTAATACACACCACCAGGCTCATTCTTCTCCTCAGCCCCCTCCCCTCTAAAATCCTCAGTTTGTTTCTCAGTGTCAGTCTCTCATGGTTCATCTCCCCCTTTGATTTCCTCCAATATACTTTGCTTTTCATTCTCCTAATGTCCTCCATGTTATTCCTTATGTTCCATGAGTAAGTGAAACCTTATGATAATTGACTTTCTCTGCTTTACTTATTTCACACAGCATAATCTCCTCCAGCCCCATCAATGTTGATGCAAAAATTGGATATTCATCCTTTCTGATGGATGAGTAATATTCCATTGTATATATGGGCCACATCTTCTTTATCCATTCATCCATTGGAGGACATTTTAGCTCTTACCACAGTTTGGCTATTGCAGACATTGCTGCTATGAACATTGGGGTACATGTGACCCTTCTTTTCACTATATCTCTATCTTTGGGGTAAATACCCAGTGGTATAATTAGTGGGTCATAGGGTATCTCTATTTTTAATTTTTTGAAGAACCTCCTTACTATTTAGCTGAGTGGCTCCACCAGCTTGCATTCCCACCAACACTGTAGGAAGATTCCCCTATCTCTGCATCCTCTCCAACATCTGTCATTTCCTGACTGGTTAATTTTAGCCATTCTGACTGGTGTGAGGTGGTATCTCAATGTGGTTGTGACTTGAATTTCCTTGATGGCTAATGATGTTGAACATTTTATTATGTGACTGTTAGTCATTTGTATGTCTTCATTGGAGAAGTGTCTGTTCATTTCTTCTGCCCATTTTTTGACATGATTATCTGTTTTTTGGGTGTTGGGTTTGGAAAGTTCTTTATAGATCTTGGATATCAGCCCTTTGTCTTAGTATCATTTGCGAATATCTTCTCCCATTCCATGGGTTGCCTCTTTGTTTTGTTGACTGTTTGAATGGCTGTGTAGAAGTTTTTTATCATAATAAAGTCTCAAAAGTTCACTTTCATTTTTGTTTCCTTTGCCTCTGGAGATGTGTCTTGAAAGAAGTTGCTGTGGCCAAAGAGGTTACTGCCTATGTTCTCTTCCAGGATTTTGATGGATTCCTAACTCACATTGAGGTCTTTCATCCATTTTGAGTTTATATTTATGTATGGTATAAGAGAATGGTCAAGTTTCATTCTTCTATACATAGCTGTCCAATTTTCTCAGCACCATTTACTGAAGAGACTGTCTTTTTTCCATTGGATATTTTTTCCTGCTTTGTCAAAGATGATTTGATGATAGAGTTGAGGGTCCATATCTGGGCTCTCTACTTTGTTCTATTGGTTTATGCGTCTGTTTTTGTGCTAGTACCAGGTTGTCTTGGTGATCACAGCTTTTTAATAAAGTTTGAAATCAGACAATGTGATGCCCTCAGCTCTGTTTTTTCTTTTTCAGCATTCCCTAAGTGATTAAGGGTCTTTTCCAGTTCCATACAAATTTTAGGATTGTTTGTTCCAGCACCTTGAAGAATACTGCTGGCATTTTGATTGGAATAGCATTGAAAGTATAGATTGCTCTGGGCAGCATAGACATATTAACAGTATTGATTCTTCTAATCCATGAGCATGGAATGTTTTTCCATTTTCTTGTGTCTTCTAATTTCTTTCATGAGTGTTCTGTAGTTCCTTGCGTATAGATCTTTACCTCTTTGGTTAAGTTTGATCCAAAGTATCTTATGTTTTTTGGTGCTATTATATATAAAATAAATTCTCTAATTACCCTTTCTACAGTTTCATTGTTAGTATATGGGAAAACAACTTATTTCGACACAGCAATTTTAAATGAGTATACACCTGCTGATCTTGTCTTATTTTTATATAATAAAAATGCACAAAATTATTAGGACAAATAGATAAAACACGGTTATAAGATTAAAAAATACTTCTCTCATTAACTATTTAAAAAAACACAAAAATATATTAAATATTCTTAAAAACTCAGGGAGTTTGGGTGCTTGATGGCTCAGTTGTTAAGCATCGGCCTTCAGCTCAAGTATGATCCCAGAGTCCTGGGATCAAGCCCTGCATCAGGATCCCTGCTTGGCAGGAACATGTTTCTAACTCTCCCAGTCCACCTGCTTGTGCTACCTTTTTCACTATGTTTCTCTCTGTCAAATAAATATTAATTAATTAATTAATTAATTAATTAATTAATTAGTTAATTTTTAAGAACTCAAGGAGTAAATTTATTCTAGTAGATATATGCAAATGTGGTACCCACTATGGAAGAATATGCAAACACTTAAAAAATTGACCATAAATATTATGTTCTCTGGACAAAACCCGATTATTCTAGAAAAAGTATCAAAAACATATTTTAAAATATCCATGTATTCAAAATAACTTATAGGAAAAAGAAAATATTAACACTGACACAAGAAAAATTTGAACTAATGATACCAAAAATATTACATATCTCAATTGTGACATTCTTGTGAAGTACAGAAAAAAAGTACATCTTTCAATGTGCATATCAGAAACCAAGAGAGGTAGAAAATCAATAAATATTTATCTCACAAAAGTAGACAGGGAACAATAAAATCAGGGCAAAATAATTGGAAAAAAATGATCATGAGAACAGAAATTAATGAAATAGAAGACAGAGAGGATTAGCAGAATGAAATATTTTGTCTTTGAAAGACAAAAGAAAAAAAGGTAAACATCTTGTGAGACTATTTAAAAAAAGAATATAATATAAAGAATGTAAGGGTCATTATTAAAGATTATACTAATATTAAAATGATAATAAGATGTTACAATCTTATGTGAATAAAAATTTGCACTAGAGATAAAAAGCATATATTCCTTATATTACTGTATCATATCTGTGACACAATTTTTGACACTTAAATATCTAGATACTTATAGAAGGGCATTTAAGGAAACCTAAACTATGTTTATAAAAAGGTAATTCAGTAATGAAAAGATGTTAGTTCTTTCAAAACTGTTGTAAAGATTTTAAATCACTTAAAATTCTACCAGGAATTATCATGTATTTATAATGTAGAATTTTATTTTTTTTAATTTTGGGGTATAACTTTTTTGTGATAAGATTATTAAGAAAAGCAAGGAAATAATCCAGAACAGTGGTTATCTTTGTGTGACAGAGGAGTATATGTTTAGTGAAAAGTAGAAAGGAACTTCAAAAAAACTGGCAATGTTCTATTTCCAGTTTGTTTGTATTAACTACATATTCAACTTTTTAAATTATTGCTTTAAAATTGTATATACATTTTCTATACATTTTGTACATGAACTATTTATAGTTAATATCTTAAATGAATCAACAATAGAACTATAAGAATGTAAAACATGAGAGATATTTATGCAAATATATGCACATATACCAATGTAAATGTAGATATCCTGGATGAAACTGAGCTCTAATATTTTTCTTTCAAATTTTGACTATCAAAAGTGAAATATATTCACTTAAAAACTATAACAACTTTTCATATATTAAGGGTTGTAGGACTGGATTTTCCTTTGAAGTATACTATCTATTTGGGAGTAGATGCCCTTAACTACATAATTTTGGATTATGGGATAAGCAGATATCCACCTAATATTCTTAAAAAAGATCCCAAATACAATGAAGAAAATGATTGCAGAATCATCTGAATTATTTAGTGTCCAATATAGTTTAATAATTACAAGTTCAGGAGGAAGACGATGGCGGAAGGCCAGGTGACCGCATTTTGGGGCGTACCCTGAAGTGAGCTCAATTCCAGCAAAAAAACACTACAGGACCACTGTGAGCACCCATGAAATCAGCCTGAAATGTGATATTTTGCGCTTCTGGATCACCACGGAAGACAAAGACCATCAGAAAAAAGGTAGAAACAAGTGAGAGCGACCAGAGGCTTACCCCCAGAGACAGCGGTGTGGGGGAGAAAGCCTGCAGAGCTGAACCATTGAAAGCAAATACCCCAGCACGAAAGTGCTCTGTGCTCCGGGAATAACAACAGATTACCGTCTGATTCGGGGCGAGACAGAACCGGGAACACAGCAGAGCCAGCAGCGCCAGAGTCTGTTTTTTCACTGCAGCAGCGGGGAGACGGGGACCCGCAGAGACAGAGAGTGCCCTATGAGGTGCAAAGTCAGTTTTTCTGCCACGGCAGCGGGGAGACGGGAATCCGCAGGGAGAGGAAGTGTCCCGCAGCTCGAGGGAACTTAGAGGGGCTGGGGTGCGGAGTCTATCCCCCCACTACTTAAGCCGAGGAGCAGGGTTTTGCGGAGAGGAGGAGTGCCCTGTGTGGCATAGGGGATCTCAGCAAGAGCGGCAGGCGTGGAGTCTATTTTTCCGCCGCTTTCACTCTCTCTCTTTTTTTTTTCTTTCTTTCTTTTTTCCCGTTACCTCCGCTGCTTTTCTCTCCCGCTTTGCTCCCTCTTGTGGGCTGGGTGAGGACCCCCCAGGGAAGGCGATTTTGCAGACTTGCACAGGACATGAGGAGCCGCGGGTCCCCTGGCACAGACAAGGTTGCGCGATCCAAAAGCAGTTGTGGTTTTGAGGTGCGGGGAGTGAAGTGACAAGCGGGGGCGTGGGCAGAAATCAATCCAGCATCTGTGCATGCCCGGCTGTGACAGGCTGCCAACCGGGAGGTGGGAAAGATCCTCTCTCTGTGTAGCGGCTCTCTCTGGGAAGGTGGTCTGGGCGCAGACATCTTGCTCCAACCTGACTTCCTCAGCAGCTGAAAAAGGACGTAAAAGAACAAAGCTCGACCACCAGAGAACTATAACCTGACAACCTGGTTACCATTGAGACCAGTCTCAAGCAAGGGGGCGGAGAGATGCACCCAGGTAGAAGGGGATGAAAACAGTGCAGTGTGGCAGACCCCGCCCCCAGAAAGCGAGCCAGAAGCTCAGGAGGACAAGACTCAAACTGTAAAACTCCAAAATCGGGGGGGGGGGGAGGCAATTTATTAAACTCCTGGTACTGACTACAAGTACCAAAAGCCCTACACTTTATTGATACAGTTGTTCACCTTATTTGCTTTTTTTTTTAACTTTTCTCTATTTTTACTTTTAAAGTTTCCATTTTAAACTTAAAAATATATTCTCACAGTTTTTCTTCTTTCAATTTTTAACCCCCTCTTTATCACAACGTGATACTCAATACAACACCCCATAACATTTTTTTTCCTTTTTTTTTAACCTTGAAATTTTTTCAAGCACACTCCTGTATTTTCTGCTGTTGTTGCTTCTTGTTTCCCTGTTTTTTTTTTCTGTTTTCCCTTTCTTCTCTCTTCTTTCCTTTCTTCTCTATTTTACATAAACATGTAGTTATAAGCTTCAAGTCAATCCCACATCCCTATTTAATACTACCCCTATATACAACCAGTTCTAATCCCCCTATATCTTTTGAAAGTGGGCTCCTCCAACAATAATAACAAGACAAACTCGGGAGCTTCTGAAACGCATTCCTTGCCCACAAGGAGTGTCTGCCCTCACCTTTCCACTCTAGTCTGTCAGTGTTTCTGTGTAATTGTCTTTGCTTTTGTATTATATAAATACTGGTCTTGGGGGTTATATAGGTTGGGCTTCGCTTTTTGATCTCTTCATTTTCCCTTGATAGCACTTTTCTTTAGCCTATAACAGTTTTGTACCATATAAATCCTACCACCGGGCCCCACTCTGGCAGGGGTTTCTTTTCTTGCTTCCTCTCTTCCATTTTCTTTTTTCTTTCTCCTCCCTTTTCGGTGGTGAATTCTGGTTGATCCAAACCTTCCAGCGACCAATCCACCTAGATAGTGGCTGATATATTTAGCTATACAGCCCCTCAACCACTCCTCACCACAATGACTCGGAGGGGGAATATCCAAAAGATGAAGAACCCCGAGACTGCAACCCCAGTCACAGAATTACTGGAAATTAACATGAACAATATGACAGAAATGGAATTCAGGGCAGCAATCGTCCAAGCAATGGCTAATTTAGAAAAGAACATTAGTCTCAAAGTGGAAGCCATAGTAACAGAAGTGAAATCTGAGTTTAGAAAGGCTATAGATGAGATACAATCTAATTTAAATATGCTAACATGCTAACAGCCAGAGTAAGTGAAGCTGAAGATCACATCAGTGATTTAGAAGACAGGTGGATTAGGAAGGAGGAGCAAGAGAAGTCAGAGCAAACAGCTAAAACCCCATGAAAACAGAATAAGGGAAATAAATGATGCCATGAAATGCTCCAATATCAGATTTATTGGAATCATCAAAGGAGTTGAGAGTGAGAGAAGCCTAGGAGATATTGTTGAACAAATAATGGATGAAAATTTCCCAAATGTTCATGTCCTAGAAGCAGAGAGGACACCCCTCAAGATCAATGAGGCCAGAAAAATCTCCAGGCACATAATAGTAAAATTCTCAAAACATAAAACCAAAGAATATGTCTTCAGGGCAGCTAGGAGAAAGCGATCCCTTACCTATAGAGGGAGAACCATCAGAATAATGTCAGACCTTTTCACAGAAACCTGGCAAGCCAGAAAGGGCTGGCAAGACATATTCAGGAAATTACATGACAAAAATATGCAACCAAGGATAATGTATCCAGCAAGGTTGATTTTCAAAATGGAAGGAGAAATAAAGAGCTTCTAAGACTGCCAAGGTCTAAAAGATTATGCAACCACCAAGCCAGCACTACAAGAAATGCTAAGAGGGGTTCTATAGGGGAGAAATGAACCCAAGAGTGACACAAAACAGAAATTTAGAGGTAAACTATAGAAACTTGAACTTCACAGGCAACATGATGTCAATACAAACATATCTATCAATAATCACCCTCAATGTGAACGGCCTAAATGTTCTAATAAAAAGACACAGGGTTGCAGACTGGATAAAACGACAGGACCCATCCATACGCTGTTTACAAGAGACCCATATTGAATCTAAAGACACTTCCAGATTGAAAGTAGGGGTTGGAATACCATCTTTCATGCCAATGGACCCCAAAAGAAAGCCGGGGTACCAATTCTCATATCAGACAAATTGGATTTTCATCTGAAGACTGTAGTCAGAGACACAGAAGGACACTACATCATTCTTAAAGGGTCTATACATCAAGAAAATCTAACAATTGTAAATATTTATGCCCCCAACATGGGAGCAGCCAACTACATAAGCCAACTGTTAAACAAAATAAAGAATCATATTGATGCAAATACATTAATTGTAGGAGATCTTAACACAGCACTCTCAGCAATGGACAAATCATCTAAACAGAAAAATCAACAAAGAATCAAGAGTCTTGAATGACACATTGGACCAGATGGATCTCATAGATATATTCAGAACATTCCACCCTAAAACAGCGGAATACACATTCTTCTCAAGTGCACATAAAACTTTCTCCAGAATAGACCACATACTAGGTCACAAATCAGGGCTCAACTGATACCAGAAGATTGAGATTATTCCCTGCATATTCTCTGACCACAATGCCGTGAAACTGGAACTTAACCACAACAAAAAGTTCAGGAGAAAATCAAACACTTGGAAGCTAAAAACGATCCTGCTCAAGAATATGTGGATCAACCAAAAAATCAAAGAAGAACTGAAACACTTCACGGAAACCAATGAGAATGAGGATACATCGATCCAAAACTTATGGGATACAGCAAAGGCAGTTCTAAGGGGGAAATTCATAGCCATCTAAGCCTCACTCAAAAAATTGAAAAATCCCGAATATATCCACTCTCATTACACCTTAAAGAACTGGAAAATCAAAAAAAAAATTAAACCAACCCCCCACACAAGGCGGGAAATAATAAGGGTTAGAGCAGAGATGAATCAATCAGAAACTAGAGATACAGTAGAATGCATCAACAAAACTAGAAGCTGGTTCTTTAAAAGAATCAATAAGATTGATAAACCATTGGCCAAACTAATCCAAAAGAAAAGGGAGAAGACCCAAATTAATAAAATCATGAATGAAAGGGGAGATATCACGACTAACAACAAGGAAATAGAAACAATCTTCAAAAATTACTATCAACAATTGTATGCCAATATGTTTAACAACCTAGAAGAGATGGATATATTCCTAGAAACCTATAACCTACCAAGACTGAAATAGGAAGACATTGACAATTTAAATAGACCTATATCTAGTAATGAGATTGAAGCAGTGATCAAAAACCTCCCAAAGAGTCGAGACCCAGATGGATTCCCTGGGGAATTCTACCAAACATTCAAAGAAGAAATAACACCTATTCTCCTGAAGCTCTTTCAAAAAATAGAAAGGGAAGGAAAATTTCCAGACTCTTTCTATGAAGCCAGCATCACTCTAATCCCCAAGCCAGACAAAGACCCCATCAAAAAGGAGAACTTCAGACCAATATCACTGATGAATACAGATGCCAAGATTCTCAACAAGATCCTTGCTAACAGGATCCAACAATACATTAAAAAGATTATCCACCATGACCAGGTGGGTTTTATCCCAGGGATGCAAGGGTGGTTCAATACTCACAAAACAATCAACGTGATAGAACAAATCAATAAGAGAAGAGAGAAGAACCACATGGTACTCTCAATTGATGCAGAAAAGGCATTTCACAAAATACAACATCCATTCCTGATCAAAACTCTTCAAAGTGTAGGGATAGAGGGTATGTTTCTCAACCTCATAAAATCTATCTATGAAAAACCTACAGCGAATATCATCCTCAATGGGGAAAAACTGACAGCCTTTCCTCTGAGTTCAGGAACAAGGCAAGGATGCCCACTCTCACCACTACTGTTCAACATAGTGTTAGAATTCTTAGCAACAGCAATCAGGCAACAGAAAGAAATAAAAGGTATCCAGCTTGGCAAAGAGGAAGTCAAACGCTCTCTCTTTGCAGATGACATGAAACTCTATGTGGAAAACCCAAAAGACTCTACCCTCAAACTACTAGAACTCATACAACAATTTGGTAATGTGGCAGGATACAAAATCAACGTGCAGAAATCAGTTGCATTTTTATACAGTAATAATGAAAAAATAGAAAGGGAAATCAGAGGATCGATTCCATTTACTATAGCACCAAAAACTATAAGATACTTAGGAATAAACCTAACCAAAGAAGTCAAGGATCTGTACTCGAGGAACTACAGAACACTCATGAAAGGAATTGAAGAAGATACAAAAAGATGGAAGAGCATTCCATGCTCATGGATCGGAAGAATAAACATTGTCAAAATGTCTATACTGCCCAGAGCAATCTATATTTTCAATGCCATTCCGTTCAAAATTCCACGAACATTCTTCAAAATCTTGGAACAAATAATCCTAAAATTTATATGGAACCAAAAAAGACCACGAATCGCTAAGGAATTGCTGAAGAAGAAAAGCAAAGCTGGGGGCATCTCATTACCTGACTTCAGGCTTTATCACAAAGCTGGGATTACCAAGACAGCATGGTACTGGCACAAAAACAGAGAAATAGACCAATGGAACAAAATGGAGGGTCCAGATATGGACCCACAAATCTATGGGCAAATCATCTTTGACAAAGCAGAAAAAAATATCCAGTGGAAAAAAGACAGTCTCTTCTCTAAATGGTCCTGGGAAAATTGGACAGCTATGTATAGAAGAATGAAACTAGACCATTCTCTTACACCACACACAAAGGCAAACTCAAAATGGATGAAAGACCTCAATGTGAGGCAGGAATCCTTCAAAATCCTGGAAAACATTGGGGCGCCTGTGTGGCTCAGTTGGTTAAGCGACTGCCTTTGGCTCAGGTCATGATCCCAGAGACACGGGTTGGAGTCCCACATCAGGCTCCCTGCTCAGCAGGAGGCCTGCTTCTCCCTCTCTCACTCCTCCTGCTTGTGTTCCGTCTCTGGCTATGTTTATCTCTGTCCAAATAAATAAAACCTTTAAAAAAAAATCCTGGAAAACAACATAGGCAGTAACGTCATTGAGATTGGCCACAGCTACTTCTTTCAAGACACATCTCCAAAGGCAAAGGAGACAAAAGCGAAAATGAACTTCTTGGACTTCATCAAAATAAAAAGCTTCTGTACAGCAAAGGAAACAGTCAGCAAAACAAAGAGGCAACCCACAGAATGGGAGAAGATATTTACAAATGACACTACAAAGGGCTGGTATCCAAGATCTACAAAGAACTACTCAAACTCAACATCCAAAGAGAAGATGAACACATCAAAAAATGGGCAAGAGACATGAAGAGGCACTTCTCCATAGAAGATATACAAATGGCTCACAGACACATGAAAAAAGTGTTCATCATCACTAGCTATCAGGGAAATTCAAATCAAAACCACACTGAGATACCACCTTATGCCAGTCAGAATGGCCAAAATTAACAAGACAGGAAACAACAAGTGTTGGAGAGGCTGTGGAGAAAGGGAAACCCTCTTACACTGTTGGTGGGAATGTAAACTGGTGCAGCCGCTTTGGAAAACAGTGTGGAGATTCCTTAAAAAATTAAAAATAGAGCTACCCTATGACCCTGCAATTGCACTATTGGGCATTTACACCAAAGATACAAATGTAGTGAAAAGAAGGGCCATATGTACCCCAATGTTCATCGCAGCAATGGCCACAATCGCCAAACTGTGGAAAGAGCCAAGGTGCCCATCAACAGATGAATGGATAAAGAAGATGTGGCATATATATACAATGGAATACTATGCTTCCATCAGAAGGGATAAATATCCAACTTTTATAGCAACATGGACTGGACTGGAAGAGATTATGCTGAGTGAAATAAGCCAAGTAGAGAAAGTCAAGTATCACATGGTTTCACTAACTTGCAGTGCATGAGGGGTAACCTGGAGGACAGTGGGAGAAGGAAAGTAAATGGTAAGTAGGGTAATCCCGGGAGGGAAATGAAACAACAGAGACTTTGGACACAGAAACAAACTGAGGGACTTGGAGGGAGGGGGGTGGAGGGATGGGAGAGCCTGGTGGTGTGTACTGGAGGCACCTACTGCGTGGAGCACTGGATGTGGGGAATGGGGAATGGATCTTGGAACACTGGGAAAAAAAAAATTTAAGTAACAATAAAAAAAACCCTCTAAAAAAAAAACTAAAAAAAAATTAGAAGTTCAATAGAGGTTAGAATTACATTTTTTATGCCTCTGCATTATTATGCTCATTAAGGAAAAGACTAGAAGGATATTCTACATTATTTTTATGTTTATAAAATTTAAATAATTATAGCAAAAAATGATGTGTGTCTCTCTATGACACTAAAATTTAAATTTAGATTAAGGGTCTGTGAATTCTGTTAAAAGATATTAAGGCATATTTTCAATCTAATTTATGCCTCTTTTTCCAAAGAGAAGATGATTTCCAAGTACAAAGATATTTTTGAAATAAGAGATTCTACCACACATTTATGTTTATTAAAAAGAATCTCTTGACCTGTTTATCCTTTATTTGACAGATCATAGATGAACTGAAGTTTTGACCACTTGAAGGATTTGTCCCAATTATTAGAGAAAATCTGTAGAGTCTTAGTTTGGCAGATTTTGTAAAATAATCTGTGGCCTTACCCATTCTGCATTCTTCTTAGTCATCATCACAGCTTGATGGAATCATACAATATTCTTGTTATCATCTTTGTCTTTTTGCCGTATTTTCAAACTTTTCATGAAGAGTGTAGTATAATGGCTTTAATGAAAAAGTACCTCATCTTTTTAGCTCATATTGATTTTGTAGGCAAAAAAGATTGTTGTTAGGCAGATTAGTACAAGATATTTTGTTAACCAAAATGCAGAACATTTTCCCCATTAATGTAATTATGTGTTTAAGTTCATATTTTCAGCTTTTTAAGCACATTTCAGTAGAACAACAAATAGCTGAGAGAACTTGACTCCTATTTAATTAACAAAATTGAAGACACTCAAAATTAGCCATTGCAAATTCATATCATTCCACCTTGAAATTCCTATGCAATATCATTTATTTCTTTTTATCTTTAGACTGAGGAAGAATTTCATTCCTTCAATTGTCTAAACTCTCTCATATATTTTCAAAAAGTTTCTTTCCCATAATTCCTATCACTTATTTTGTATGGATGCCTAAATCTTCTGCATTCTTTTTTAAAACTATTTTATCTATTTATTTGAGAAAGAGAGAGAGTGAGTGAGAAAGAGCATGAGAGGGGAGAAGGTCAGAGGGAGAAGCAGGCTCCCTGCTGAGTGGAAGCCTGATGTGGGACTTGCTCCTGGGACCCCAGGATCATGATCTGAGCTGAAGACAGTAGCTTAACCAACTGAGCCACCCAGGCACTGCTAAATCTTCTGTATTCTTAAAAAGACAATTTTCTTGGGGCACCTGGATGGCTCAGTCATTAAGCATCTGCCTTCACTTCAGGTCATGATCCCAGGGTCCCCAAATCAAACCCTGCATCAAGCCTGGCTTCAGGCTCCCTGCACCATGGGGAGGAACTAAACTGTGCTGAGTTTAGTTAGGAGAGAGCTACCTCTCCTACTTCCTCTGCTTGTGTTCTCTTTCTTGCTGTGTTTATCTTTGTCAAATAAGTAAATAAAATCTTAAAAAAAAATTCTAAATCCTTTCCACAATCTTTATGATACCTCTCAAATTCTCCCAATTAACTCTTTCTTTACATTTATTGAAAAATTGGTTTCCATTTCCATTTTAGTCCTTTGCAACTTAGAATCTACCATAACATTCTCTGTTTAGCTACTTGCACAAAGGTATTCAAAGAAATCCTAATTATAAAAGTGGAAGCTTGGCACATTTTCCTGAATCATAATCTGTCATGCTTTAGGACTAAGACTCCAGTCAATGGAGATATAATGGCAAGAACTCAACCCCCCAGGCAAGAGCTTTCCATAGGTGAAGTTTTCAAAGTTCTTAGTAAAAAATGACTACCAGGAAGCTGAACATACAGACAGGATGACACATTACTTTTCAGGAAGTAACTGAGCCTGTCATCATTGTTTGGCTTCCAAGTGCTAAGTGATAAATGCAGCATTAAAGTAATGCAAACTTCTTTTCGTTTTTTATTAAAGATTTTTTTTATTTATTTGACAGAGAGAAACACAGCCAGAGGGAACACAAGCAGAGGGACTGAGAGAGAGAGAAGCAGGCTTCCCACCAAGCAGGGAGCCCGATGTGGGGCTCGATCCTCCGGGATCATGACCTGAGCCGAAAGCAGTTGCCCAACCAACTGAGCCACCCAGGCACCCTAGTAATGCAAACTTCATAGCTTAGTATGCAAAACTCTTGTTGATAAGCTCCTTGTCTACCTAAAGAATGTTATTTACTTTCATGTTTCTACACTCCAATGTTCTCTACCTAAGCGTTCTTAAAGCACCAAGCTTTTTTCCATTTCAGTGTCCCTCTTCCAATTGATCTCTCTGCCCTAATAGTCTTACCAACCCCAGTCTTGTAATATTATTTCATTTAGTTAACTCTTGCCCTTTCAAATTTGGTTCAAGCAACATCAGCGCAAACTCCTGACATGATCCTGAAGGCCCTCTTTGGGCTGCCAATGACTCCATGCAAATTTGTATCATTTAACAAAACTGCTGATTTCCTATGCTAAGCTACAAATTTACTGAGGACAGTAACCACATCTTGCTTGATTCAATATCTTCAGAGCCTAGCAAAATGATTAACTCTCAATGGGCACTCAATAAATATTTTTTGAGATAATATTTGTCATCTTTACTTCCTAGGGAACACTGACAAAGGAAATCCCACAGTTAATCACCTCTGAAACTACAAATATCTTTATACATGCACTCAGGACACATTTTTTTTTTCTTTACAAAAAGCTTTTAATTTTCCCTGTTTTGTTTTGTTTTGTTTTGTTTTGACATTGACATCTGATTTCACTCTTCCTGCTAAGATTATCAAAATTCTCTTTGTACAACCACTTCCTTTCCCAAACCCATGGTAACAAGAGTGGGCATATGACTTATTTGCAAATCAGATAATTGGAACATTCCTCTCTCTTAGACCTAAATAATTAATCCATGGACTTTTGACCCAATTAAAGCTACTGAAAATAAAATACTTGTTTGACAGTGTTGGGAAGGAAGCATGGACTTTTTCCCACTGAGTTTATATCTTGGAGTTTATAGAATGGGAACTCCTGGTAAATCATCTTAATACTATTTGGAGACTGAGAAGAAAGTCATCTTGGAAGGGAAAAGAGCAAAAAAGATGCAGAAAAATCCTATCCAGAAGCTGATTTTAGTCTCTGGATCAAGCTGTAATTTAGCTAAATAGTTAAGTTTTAATTGTGTGAACCAATGCATGTATTTCATTTTTTACTTATTTGCCAAAGACAATTTGAATTGGATTTTCTGTCATTTGCAACCAAAAGTTTCTCAACCATAGATAATACCTCTATGTGTGTCAAAATACACCCTCATGTTGCTCTCCTATAAACACCCTGTATGACTTATTATCTACAGGCTTTCTTTGTACAAAAAACACACCGATGATTGGTTTCATATTTATCTGTTTAGGCTTATATATTTTTTTTAAATTTTATTTTATTTTTTCAGTGTTCCAAGATTCATTGTTTATGCCTCCATGCAATACGTGCCCTCAGTACCCACCACCAGGCTCTCCCATCCCCCCACCCCTTCCCTCCAAGACCCTCAGTTTGTTTCTGAGTCCAAAGTCTCTCGTGTTTCGTTTCTCGCCCCAAATTACCCTACTTCCCATTTCCTTTCCTTCTCCTACTGTCCTCTATATTACTCCTTATGCACCACAAGTAAGTGAAACCATGTGATACTTGACTTTCTCTACTTAGCTTATTTCACTCAGCATAATTTCTTCCTATCCAGTCCATGTTGCTACAAAAGTTGGATACTCATCCTTTCTGATGGAGGCGTAATATTCCATTGTATATATGTACCACATCTTCTTTATCCATTCATCTGCTGAAGGGCACCTTAGTTCTTTCCACAGTTTAGTGATTGTGGAGATTGCTGCAATGAACATTGGGGTATATATGGCCCTTATTTTCACTATGTCTGTATCTTTGGGGTAAATACCCAGTAGTGCAATTGCAGGGTCATAGGGTAGCTCTATTTTTAATTTTTTTAAGGAATCTCCACACTGTTTTCCAACAGTGCACCAACTTGCATTCCCACCACAAGTGTAAAAGGGTTCCCCTTTCTCCACAGCCTCCCCAACACTTGTTGTTTCCTGTCTTGTTAATTTTGGCCATTCTGACTGATGTAAGGTGGTATCTCAGTGTGGTTTTGATTTGAATTTCCCTGGTAGCTATTGATGATGAACAGTTTTTCATGTATCTGTTAGTCATTTGTATATCTTCTATTATCATTCTGTTTTGATTAGAATTACATTTTAAATATTTGTTTTATGGTCCATCTTATAAAGTCTTCCATGTGAATTTGAAAAAATATCTATATATCCTACTATTACTGATTGATATGTTTTATAAATATAAATTAAGCCAAGTCAGTAGTGTTTTTCAAGTCTTTGTGTTCTTTCTAAATTCTGTTAGCTTGTTCTATCAAATATTGAAAATTTTAGAATTTTCTAATATAATTGTGGGTTTTTTCTATTTTCCTTTCAGTTTTACCAGGTTTACCATTTTTTATTTTTTTAAATCTCTCTTATCGGATGCCTAAATATTTAGCATTGCTATAGTTTCTTGATTAATTGCTCCATTCAAACTTATCAAATACTTGTATTTGATAAGTTTTATATCCATGAGGATATTCTTTACTCTGACATATAGTTTGTTTAATATTTATATAGGCAATACAGCACTCTTTTGATTAATATTAATATGGTTCACTTCTCCATCATTTTATTTTTAACTTATATTCTCTTCACACTTAAAATTGTTTCTTTTGGCAGATTATAGTCTCTATTATTTAATTGTAGTGTTTAGGTCACATATATTTAATGTGGTTATTGATAAGATTAGAATTCTACCATTTTTCTGTGTGTTATTTGTCCTATATATTGCTCTTTTCTTTTATTTTCTTCTTTTTTTCCCCTGTAACTTTCTTTAAAAAATCTTGTGTGGAATTAGTGTTATTTCCTTTAAATATTTGGTAGAATCTTCCAGTGAAGTCATCTGAACATGTGTTATTTTGGGGTCAATATCAGTTATATGATTTCTCTTGTCATTGTAGGTGATATCCCCACCCTTCTTTAAATGTCTGGTAATTTTTTTTTTTTTAAATTTAACCTCAAATGGCATACATTGTATCTTTTAGGTGTTGAATATTTTTGTATGCATATAAATATTTGAATGCTCTCTGTTCTGGGACACTATTAAGTTTTTTGAAAACAGTATGGCCCTTTTGAAGCTTGCTTTTAAACTTTGTAAGGGGGTACCATAGCAGTCTGTCGGCCTTTCTTTCTAAGTTCTTAGTATCATGAAAACATCATTCTGAGTACTCTACACAAAGTCTTGTGAATTATAACATTTTTCAACTCAGGCCTGTGGTACCAAAAACTATTTCTAGCCTTATGTAAGTGCTAGAAACAGCTCTACCTGTTCCTTTCAGGTAGTTTTTGAGTAGTTTCTTCATGCCCATTCAGTCAACAGTACTAAATTGAAGACTCAAGAAAGATTCTCTGTAGATCTCTGAAGCCGCCTCTCTGTGTATGTCTCTCCTATCTGGTATGCTAGCTTTCAAACTCTAACCACCAATGCCTTTGAGAAGACTTGTGTATTCTCAACTCAGGGCTATCACCAGGCTCCACCTGTGTTTTCCTTTCTTGGACTGTGGTTTGGAAATTCTCTTTAAGCAACAAAGTGAGGTAATCTTAGGACTTATTTTGTTTTCTATATCTTAAGGATTATTGTTTGGTACTGCCTATTACCCAATCCTTAAAAATCACATTCCATACTGTATTCATTTTTTTTTAATTTGTTTCAGATGAGAAGGTAAATTCATTACATGTTTCTCTATCTTGGCCAAAAGTAGAAGTAAAAAAAATGACTTAACCAGGAATTAGAAAGTTATTCAAATTTTGGGAAGTTAGGGACATGAGTTTAGAAAAAACATTTCCAAGATATCCTAAGTGAAAAAAATTGAAGAGTCATCCACCTCCACCACCAAGGGAAATGATTTTCCTAGGACCCTACCTTACCAACTTGGAATTCAAAGGAAGTCTACATTATAGATATTAGCTGGCTGCTCATAATACATGATTTCTAGAAGGTCCCTCTGAAAGCCAGGAGAAGCCATTATAAATAATTTTAACTGCATGAACACAGTGGCAACTGTAGAAAAGTGATTTATTTTCCTCCTAAAGATTTCATGAGGTATGCCCTCATTGGTAGAGCCAATCCAAAATGGTAGAGTAAGAGAATTCAGGAAAATGTAGTTATGAGCTTCTCTACAGGACAGAATATAGAAGGGCAGGATGATGCCAAATTGACAATGGAAAATATGACACAATTCATATTTGTGTCATAAAGCATATTATAATACTTGACATATAACTAGTATATGATACATATTGAAGAAATAAAAGGAAAGGTTCTGGTAAGGTATTGGATAGGGAAATTAGTCTAAAGATTGAAGAACTTTGGAATAAAAAAACTAATATTCCATAAGGATACTGAACAATTTTTTTGACTTATGAATGAAATTATTCCATTATTTGTCTTATACAGCGTGTGTGTGTGCGTGTGTGTGTGTGTGTGGCACTTGATGTGTCACACTGTTTAGAGAAACTGCTATTTGACTAAATTTTACTGGAGGTGCATAGGAAAAAAAATGCAAACTCGAATAGAGGGCACCTGTGTGGTACAGTAGATTGAGTCTTAGATTCTTGATTTTGTCTCAGACGATGATCTTGGGGTCATGAGATTGAGTCCCATGTTGGGATCTACTCTTTACATGAAGCCTACTTAAAATTCATTCTTCCTCCCTCTCTACCCCTCCCACCAAAAAACCCTCTAAGACACATTGTTTTTTAATGTTAATGATAACTTTAAAAAATTGTCAACTCCTGTATAAGCCTATAGTATTTTTTCTGAAGGGCCTTAAAACTGTTGATAATGCTATACACTTTGCAAAGTGTTTCAAACATGTAATATAATGTTAATGAGAGTTTATGATGCTTCAGTTCTGATAATTAATAGAACTAAAATAAAAATTTAATGGTCACTGTGAAAAAGATCTAGTTTTAGTTTTCTGGGTAAGGGTGTAAATGGTTATTATTAGACATGCTTTTGTTCACATAGTTATTTATATTGATATGACTGCATTTTGGGCACTTGTTTTCCTACATATAAACCACAAGTCAGGATTTATAATAGAAGCTCTCAAATCAGTGATTCTTACTAACTCTGAAACAGAAAAATCAGAACAGCCGAGGCAAATGGTTAGTGGAGTAAATGTCCCTGTTAACAGACCATACTTATTAGCCATCATTATTATTTTGGATTACATCAAGTGGCCAAGATAAAATATGTTCACTGAAAGTGCCTAATTTAACTAGATTGTCTTTATTAACAAGGCCCTATTAAGTGGTTTCAGCTGTAATAGCATTTGAATTCCATTAGGTTTTGAAGTGATTTAGAAATTCAAATTATTTTTAAAATTAGATGTCAGGGTAGTGGATAATTAGTAAATACTAGGTTGAAGTTGCAAATTTATACTGAGTAGTGGAATGGAACAGAAACACTGGGTGTTGTTGAACTATAAACATGGAGTCGAGAAAACACTCTTAAAGTCACTTGTTTTTTGGCATGTGCAATAGAAAATATTTAAGCATTTAAAAATATTACGTTCCTTTTAATGAAATATAAATACAATTAAGCTAATTTTATTCTTTTTAAAGGCTGGAAAGATGATAGGTATTTTTCTTGTATGCCTACATATGGAAGCTGTTAATTACTTTCAGTAAAAATTTTACCACTAAATTTTTAAAATGATGCCTGATCTAAAAAGGAAAAATAAGCACATAAATAAAATATCAGGTGTACTCTTTGATAAAGACAACTATGTGAGTTGGTAGACATGTTCATTAACTAGTTAGGAAGAATCCTTGAAGATGTATACATATAACAAAACACCACAATGTACATTTTAATTATCTTACAATTTCATATATCAATTATACTTCAATAAAAATGAGATTATAAAAAAGAAAGAAAGGGAAAAAATAAAAACTAAGATATTTGCTTTCAAGTCTTCTATTCAACATTATAATGCAACAAGGAAAGAGAAATAAATAAAAGCCATTCAGATTGGGTAAAAGAAGCAAAATTATCTTTATTCTCAGAAAGTCATCTATATAGAAATCCTAGGGAATGAGCAAAAAAAAAAAACCAACAAAAACTGCTAAAAAAACGAAGCATTTTAATATTATTAGTAGTATAAACTAATATTTTATGGGATAAAATATCAATATATAAAAAAGTTGTTTTATATATCAGCAATGTGTACTTGAAAATTTAAATAAATAATTCAATAAAATTACATCTGCATCAAAAATATGAAATACTTTAGAATAAATATTATAAAATTGTAAGCTTATACGTTGAAAACTACAAAATAATTCTTGGAGAAATGAAAGAATATCTAAATGAATAGAGATGCATACCACATTTATGGATCAGAAGATTCAATATTGTTCAACTGTCAATTTTCTCTAAATTAATGTTTAGACTTATAGCAGTCTAAATCAAGATCCCATCAGGCAATTTTGTATAAATTGACAACCTGACTCTAATATTTATGTAGAAGTACAAGGACCTAGAATAGCTAAAACAACTTTGAATAAAAGAATAAAGGAAGAAGACTTAATTTAACTGATTTCAAGATTCATTATAAAGGTGGGGCACCTGGGTGGCTCAGTTGTTAAGTATCTGCCTTTGGCTCAGTTCATGATCCCAGAGTCCTGGGATCAAGCCCTGCATAGAGCTCCCTGCTAGGTGGGAAGCCTGCTTCTCCCTCTCTCACTTTCCCTGCTTGTGTTTCCTCTCCAGCTGTTTCTTTCTATCAAATAAATAAAATCTTTTTTAAAAAGTATCCATCATAAAGGCAATCAAACTTCAAAAATAGTTATATATTATTTTATCTGATGCAAAGGTGTCTATACAAATTGCTTTTGCAATCTGTATCTACATCTCAAGCAAGAGCCACAATTTTACTAATTAGTATAACAAGTGTCAGAAATGAGCTTTCAATTATTTGTAAAATGAATGGGATCCCACATATGTGCATGACTGAAATAGCTAGAGACACCACATTGCATGCAGGGAACAAATAATTCTTCTAGGCAAATAGCTGTGTCTTTAAGGCTGATATTCCAAATTAAATTACAGTTTTCTTTGGTTGCTAATGTGGAAGATGTTGCACCCCTGATGTCAGCTATAAATGTAATAAAATCTTCTTTTGAGAACATTGGATACTTAGCATAAATAAATCTTTTATTCAAGATAGTGATCAAAACAACTAAAATGATCAAAAGCTAACTTTATCTTGTATATAGAGCAAGATATATTATTACTTCTTTATGTGTTATTATTTCTTTAAATTCTATTGCTAATATTGCTTGAATGTTTGTATGGTAAAATGTGGCAAACTTTGGTCTGAAATGTATTTTAATTATAATTTGGCAGTAAGATTTTAGTAGGGTGTGAACGATCTATCGGCCTTAAATTTTTCACTGACAACAGTAGCTTATCCAAAAAGCCCAAGAATTGTGTTTAATCCAATTGGTCCTCAAGTAAGTAAATATCGACTTTTAAAACATTCTAATATATTGGAATCCGCAGCAATGTTTATTCAAATTATGCAAGTTTCAACACCTTTATTTAATGTTTCCAGACAACTATTCATTTTGAAACTTGAAATTTCTTACATATTTATCTACACAGAAAACCCTTGATATAGCAAGATATCTTCACTATTATTGTTGTCATTAATATGTTATTTTTTAAACATTGTCAGGGATAGCAGAAAAAAATGGAAAAGAAAACTTTCAAAATAAAGTTGCAAGCATCTTCTGTTTTCCACGACTGGATCCTTAACTTTGGAGCTCATCAAGTGTCTATTCTTTGAGAAGGGTTTTGAGATATTTAAGTGTGTCAAAAATTTAAACATTAATGAAAAATCTGCTTAAGGAATGGAGTTCTGTTTAGTAACATAAATTGGTTGCATATTTTTGAGTAATTCCCCCTCTGTAGATTATGTTCCTGTTATATATGTGTGTTCTTTTATATGGAATCACACCTTCCCTCTACACACTGGCCGTGATTGTGTATGATCATGTGCTATTCAGTGTTCTGTGTGCTGTTACTTGAGCCATCAAGTAACGTATCCCATTATCAAGATGGAGCTTGGGGATATCCTTGAGTTGAGAATATACAAGTGTTTTCAAAGGCATTCGTGGCTAGAGTTTGCAAGCTAGCATACCACTTAAGAGAGACATACAGAGAGGTTGCTTCAGAGATCTACAGAGAATCCCGCTTGAGTCTTTAGTTTAGTATTGGAGTAGCTAGCAGAAGATATAGAGTCATACCTTCTCCTCACCTGATACCTGGAAAAAACTGAATAGAAGCAGAACAAAACTTGATGCACTACAATATGGACTGTACTGTTAAGTCTCATATGTGAAGTTCTTTCATATCCAATATAACCCAACCTTTACAAACTTTTGAGATTGGACTTTGAATTTTTAATTTCTTTTTAAAACCATACTCTTGAACCTGAAAAGTAGTACTTACTGACTCCTGACAATTATGTTGGGATCCAAAACAAATCTTCTAGTACTAGAGCATTAGTATTTGGATAATAGGGCTCTGTTCTTGGGAAGTGTGAAGAGTTGACTTTATCTAAACCTTAAAGTCACAGGTTCTTGAAACATAACAGAAAGAGAGGATGTCCAGACCTTTCCTCACAATGAATGGGAACACTGACCTGATGAGACTGTTTTCCTTCTACCACAGTGAAGCGAGCCAGGAGCTAGGTTATAAATTGCATACCTTTGGGAAATGCTGTAGAAGGGATTGCCCGGGCCTTTGAACTCTTAAGGAAGTCCTATTGAATGTGACATTTAAAAATATCTGTGTTGTAATTCATTTGTGTTTTTTTCTAAGCTTCTGGTGATATGTGTGGTATTGAAAGAAGCTGAGGGTCAGGTCTGTACCCATGGTTGGAAATTAAGTGCCATAGGGAAGATCAGGATCATATTGAGAGAAGTCATGCCCTGAGACTGCAGGAGGTGACTACAGAAGAAAGGAGCATAGCTTGCAGCATACTGACGGCAAGCAGCACTTGAGCATGTGGAACAGTATGGGACAGCTTATGGGCCTTCACTCTAATGTCACGAAGCTTCACTTACGCACAGCTTTTCTCATCGCACTGTCAAGTTTTAAAAAGCTCTTATTTAACAATCTTTTTAGGCCTTTATCTTAAAGAAATCATGGAAAAAGAACAAGACTGTATGCTTGAAAATATTTGCTTAAATATTGATTACAATTGTGAATATTGGAATCAAATCAAACTGTCCAATAATAGGAAATTGGGGAATAGTAATGAATTTACTTGATAGTTATCTGATTTACTGAGATAGAAAGTCAAAACACTATAGTTCAAGATAAAAATATTTTGTAAGTTAGGAATTTTTATTTTTGAAAAGAGAGTTTGTTAAAACAAATTCAACTTTCTATGGCAGAGATTGTGTTTTCGTCCTCCTAGAATCGACAACGTCTATAAAAATTGTGCAACCTTCAAGAGGGCAGTGGTCTCCTCTGGGTCCTTCCTTAGTTTGATGAAAGTCTATTCAGGATCCTTGAGTTCTCTTTTAATACTGCCTTTTTTCTTTAGTGTCCTCACTCTGTTGGTGCAGAGAAAGAAGAGCTCTGAACACTTTTGTACATATTTTTTTCCATTTTATTACATTATTTCATCTGCTGTTTTCCAGATAGCCAACAGATAAACAGATACATGTCTTCTAGATTGGTTAAATATTACTTTATGGTATAATTATAGTATCAGTTTTGATGTCACCTTTTAGGAAGAACACATTTATGCCCAAATATTTGAATTTGACACTGGCCTGATGTAGTATTATAAAGTAGAGTGCATGTATCTTCAAGAATTTTAAGCCTGTCAGTTCTTTTTTCTTTTTCCTATTTCCAGCCCTTCCCTGTTGTGCCCTTTATTTCTCTTTCCATATTCTCTTCCTCAGTGTCTACTCTCAGGTGGGTGAAGATCTGAGGGTGAAAAAATTTTTATTCATCTTTTAAACTATGTAAGGAATTAACTCTTTTTGGAAGATGAACAAAAGGACACAAGCCTTAACTTTTATTAAAAATTTGACCACTGTCAATATGCCAGGTAAATTCGGCCTGGAGGGTGATAAGTAATATTATGAGAATCAGATCAGGGCTTACAATTGAGGGACATCCTTCGTGGTGGGGAGAGGAAGATTAATCTTATCATTCAGTTCACTCTGGTCTCTTCCTACCACAGGGATGGTGCTGGTTGGTAGTAAGAGCAAATGAGGCAAACACACAAGCTAACTGAGAAAATGTGTTTGTTGTTTTTTTTAAGATTTTATTATTTTACTTGACAGAGAGAGAGAGAGAGATCGCAAGTAGTCAGAGAGGCAGGCAGAGAGAGAGGAGAAAGCAGGCTTCCCACTGAGCAGAGAACCCAACGCAGGCCTCAATCCCAGAACCCCGGAATCATGACCTGAGCAGAAGACAAAGGCTTTAACCCACTGAGCCACCCAGGTGCCCAATGTGGTTGTTTAATAAAAAAATTAAACTGGAGGAAACAAGAAAGTGATAGAACATAATGACATAATTTGGAATAATGAAATCACATCATCTCTGTCTACCTCATTTCTCTTTCCCAATCATCATAATCATTATCATTATAGATAAAATGTATACACTATTTACTATATGTAAATCACCAGATTAAGTACCTTTTGTGAACATGCTCAATGAAATTGCATAGTAATCCAGGGAGAAAGATTTTTCTCTCCTCTTTTTATGGATCAGAAAATAGGTTAAAGAGGATTGTTGTCACAGATTAGATTTCCCAGAAAACACCATTGGGTGAAGTTTAGTTTCTCACATGTTTAAACTGTGTTCTTGGACCAATACCTGTGGAAGAGAAGGGAAACCAGCAAAGGTAGGGAGAGAGAGAGAAGGTAAGCTGTAGTGAAGGCCTAAAGACAATCTTGGGAGCTTCCTAGAGCTCTGGGGTTATAATGTCACTTTAAAGACATCCTGTTGGGGAAAGGGGTTTGATATAGCCCACTTAATCAGTTCTTAGATGTAGGCCACCTAAGGGAGAAGGTGTGGCTTTAGATAGGGTAGACCTCTTCACTTGAGTCAATCCTTAAAAGTACTAACAATTAGAGGCTACCACCAGTGGCACTCTCCACTGAGGAATTAAGCCCATCAGCAAAGGGGATCTGGGTGGTGCCTCATGGTGTCTACCACACAGTAACTAGTACAGGATATTACACGAGGAGCCAGGGCACTAATCTTGGGAGTCTTATTCCACACCTGGATCTCAGTCATTAACATTCTATTGCTTTTCAGCCTATTCAGAATTGTGTTCTTATACCTGTGGTTGAAAGAGTCCTGTGTAATATGATATTGCTCTATTATTTTTTTAACATTTGTTATTAGTCTTTGTGTTATAAATTCTTTAAATATATATATATATTTATATCTATATATATTACATATATATATATGCTTTGTATAAGGAAATATAATTGTGATAATTTTGATAAGGTAATGTGTTTACTCCCCAAATCCAAAACCTTCTTCTCCCTCCCAAAAGGAGTCATAGTTGAAACAGTGTCTCATAGAACCATCATCATTTCTCTTATGACATTTTTCCCATCAAGTGATTATGTTTAACACAATTTATTAAATGGATTAATAAACTAATGGATTTTTAAGAACTATGCTATTTTCTTATATTATTTCCCCTCATCTAGAAGAGTAAAAGTTTTGGGCTTTTGCTGTAAGGGTCAAATGTAGCAATTTAACTGTTAGGTATTATTTCTCAAGTCTTTTTTTTTTTTTAAGCTTAGGTCACAGTCTTAACTCTGTTAATGCGTTAGTTGAAGACTAGTTGAATACTTTTTTTATTTGCATAAATAAAATTTTTTATGAAACAAAAGAAAAAGGTATTTTATCACAAATAGCATTTTAAAGTAATAAAAAGACCTTATACTTGTTACAAAGAAGACTGGCAAAATAAGAATAGGTGGATTAGGCTGAAAACAAAAATTGTTTTTTCTGGGTATGCAGACATTGAATTCTAAGTTAACAATTTTCAATAAAGTTGGTTATCTGTTATGATATCTCAAGTTTAAGTCTAGAATCACTTGAGATGTGTGGAATGAATAAAAAAGGTTGAAATACCTTTTAAGAGTAACTACAGAATCTTGCTAAAGCCATTACACCTCCATAGGGTTAAGAAATGTCTTCAAACTACTGATTGTTGAATATAGTTATCTTAATCATTTGGACTCCTGTATTAGGAAAATAATTAGGGAAAAGGTAATTACCGAAGCATAACTGGTGTTAGAAGTTTTAAAGAAGTAGGTACCTTGCAAACTGGAACTATAGTTGGCAATCTGGTCTTTATGAATAGATGGATACACAGAAAGCTTTTAAATGTCAATGCAATGAGATATATAAAATCGGAAATGTTGAATCCCACTGAAGCAAACCAAGAATTGAGAAAGAGAAAACTGAGCCAAAACTGAAAAGGGGCTTAAAACTAATGATATGAGGAAGGACTTAAAAAAAAAAAAAATGGAAAGTGACATTCTTGAAAACAAAAAAGGATGTATATAAGCTGTGGATGTACTCATATAAATATTTTGTTTGTAAAACCATCATTTATTCACAAAGATTAAATTTTTATAAGTTCAAGGAACACATAGCACATAAGGTAATAAAAATAATAGTATTTCTTAAAAGATTTTATTTATACATTTGACACAGAGAGAGAGATCACAAGTAGGCAGAGAGCCAGGCAGAGAGAGAGGAGGAAGCAGGCTCCCCAAAGAGCAGAGAGCCCGATGTGGGCCTCGATCCCAGGACCCTGGGATCATGACCTGAGCTGAAGGCAGAGGCTAAACCCACTGAGCCACCCAGGCACCCAATAATAGTATTTTTTTTTAACATAAAATCTATTAATGTAGTATGTGTTTAAATTCCCTGACCCATAATAGTGAACTTTCACATTCTAATGCATGGTCCTTTGTTTACCAAGGGCATTTATTTTTCAGCCAACTAGTGAGTTCAAAGTTACCTGGATTAAGCTTAAAATTTATTCCGACCAACTAAGCTAACTGGTTTGAAGACAGAGGAAGAAAATAAGGAAAAAAGTTTACCAGGTTCCTGGCTACAAGGTCCTACATAGATTAAGAAAATCTTAAGAATATTTCCTATTCTTCTCACCTGGCCTTATAATTTGCCTCACTGTTAATGAAATTCCACAAATACCATTTTTCATTCTTGAAGTGTTAGATGCCTGTTGAGAGTTGCTCAACTATGTTTACTTTCTGTAAATTCATCTGATAACTGGAAGGTTTTAACTGGTTTTAATAAGTCCAAGAAATAATATTTTCAGGACAAAAATTTACATACTTGCTTAAATTGAGTGTTTCACATATTCGGATAAATAATACACAGTACTTTTATCAATTTATGGTACTCATTATTTCATATAAATGAAGAGGGATATAGACATAGATAATTGATGATCTTTGTCAATTATTATTTTTAATATAGCATGTAATACTTAATGTATTATATTTACTTATGCTTATTTAAAGAGAAAAAGTGATTCCTATATTTTCATTCATTCTTTCCCAGGAAATATTCATAAAAGTATTTTGAGTCAGAGCAATAATTCATCTTGTTAGGTTGAATTTTTTACGTTGACTTTTAGGTTGACTTATTTATGAGTAATTTTACATTATCCATTCTTTGATAGCCAATCATAACTTAAAAAACAAATAGACAATAAACAAGGAAACAAACAAACCCCCCAAAGTATATTCATAGTGCATGGTGTTCCAATGTTGTAATTTTTATTTTAATCTTAGTAGACAGTTTATATCTTATTTTTTCTCAATTGATAGATTAAATTGTTAGTATTTTCAAAAAAATTGAACAATTTTCTGATAACATTTCTTACATGTTCATGTTCAATGGAAATTCTATTTGCAACATAGGAATAATCTCACCTATATATCACCTTCTTCATTTCTGTGGAATCTGTTATTTACTTATCTTTTTTTATTTCTTGACACAGAATTATTCAGTCTTCTTTTCCTCTTGCCTTCAGCTATTTGGCTCATTCTCTTTATTTTACCTACTTAATATTGAGTTGTTTCCCAGAAATCTGCCCTAAGGACTAGTCTCTTCTTCAACAAAACCTCTCACCCTTTGCAATCTCAGAACAGTTTGTGATGTAAGCAATAGTTCCCTGTCCTTCCATATCCAACTATTTTATCCAACCATACGTTCTCTTTGAAGGTCTATCCAACATCTGAAGGTCTCCAATGGAAATATTCATTTTGAATCTTGCTAACAAATTTATATTAATGCATTTGGCCCTAAATGGTCTTTTACTTAATTCTATTTTTTCAATGCAATCAATTTATATTTGTAAATACTTTCTTATATATTTTTTCCATATTGTATTTCTTTCTTTTTATAGGGATGTGAAATCTATATAAATATTTATTGCTTTGATAGGTTTAAATACAGCAGATAGTCTTGATCAAGAGATCAATTAACAAGATCTGAAGGTGAAATAAACAGAAGAAAGATTGGAATTGGCATGTGCTTAGTTCAGGGGAATGTTTTGGAGATGTTACAGAGAAAGGAATCTTGAACATATGGTAGATACATTTTTATCATCTATAGTAAATTGTATAATGAATTTTATAATAAATTATTTTTGCATTTTTGAAAGAATAGTAAATATGCAAAAGCCTTTCAAATCCTTGTTAGATGTTGAGCTGATTGGTATTTCTTTAAATTTTACACTAAACTCAGACTAGACTGCAGCTGGCTAGGTTTTATTGGGATTACATGTACTTGACTCATATTTCTTTCATATTTTTATCAGAACTTCCTTCAAGTTATAATTTCCATCATTATGTTTTCCCCAGGATATTTAGTCTTTAATATTTGTTGAGTAAAAAATAAATGAATGATTGCAGATTCACATAACCTCCTCACAGTCAAAGTTTATTATATTTTCCTCAAAGCTTCCTCTTTTAATTTGAAATGTATTTCAGTGTCTGTATCTATTTACTAGCCTAAATTGTGAATTTATCCAAATTTATTAACTTTTTTCCTCTTATAAATGTCTTTCCATATACTTAATGTGACATATCTCATGAGTGACTTTGATTCACTTGCCTTCTCACAGTCTAATTTCTCTTTTTAAATATGTAAGTTTTTCTTATTCTTTAATTCTGTGCCTTTATGATAAAAGACACAAGACACTTTGAAGGAGCTCACCTGTTTAGAGAACCGTTGACTAGGACCTGGGATAACTTGCCTGCCTCTTCCTCCCTCTTAAGCTTTGGGGATTTTTCCTAGTGGATGACTTCAATATTGATAGAGGTGAAAATATCTGAAGCATGGGTACATTTCCAAGAGTTTTATAACTAGACTAAAGATTACTGGATTGAAGTTGTGACTCACTTAACTTCAAAGCAACACTGAAAATGGTCTTGTTAGATATCTGGAATACAGAAATAGACTAAATCATGATTAAGGATAAATGGCAATAGCTTTCCTCTCCAAGAGCAAGAAACTTGGGAAAGAATATCAGCTGGTTTCCATTTGGTAAACTTGGCTTATGCACAAGTTCTAATTATACTACCAAGCAGAATATCCAATTCAACTTGTTCTCACTCTTTGATATAGTGGCATTCAAAATTTTTTGACTTACTCAAGTATATTCATTTGTAGTCCACATGAGATGAACATGCACACACACACATAAAGTGAAACCAAAGTGTCATGAATCCATATGTATTCTAATTCACTTTATTATGTATTCTATGTTAAACATACTAGAATTATTTTTAGTAACAACAGTAGAATTTACTAGTAAATTTATTTCACAGGCTTGAACATGTTATGAATAACAATGAAAACACTGTCATGGGAGAGAATATTTAATTAACTGGTTTTAGCAGCACATGGGATGAAGGACAGGCAAAAAGTGAAGCGAGGATAGAAAAGAATATATCAACACTATGTTTTTCTTGAGTAACTACATATCTATGTGAAATTACTTTGTACTCTCCAGTTTTTACAAAGAATTTTAAAATAACCAAATTTTAAGATGGAAAATCCTTATCTTTACTATAAAAATCATCTTCCCCACCAGGACATTTATACATTTGGAAAATATTTCACACTTTGCAATGTAAAAGATTGGCAAACTATATCTTGCTTCACATTTCCTAGTAGTATCTGATTTCATGAAGTACTTCTATAGATATGAAAAAAGATAAAATCGCATAGGATAAAACCTAGTTATTAACCTTTTAGAGTCTTTAAAATGTATACTTTAAAACAAGTTCTTAGACTGAAAAGTGTGGTGCCTGATATTCAAAAATTCCTGGTAGACTTCTAAATTTACATGAATAAAGATTTAATTTTCAGGAGAGAATGGATTTACTCAACCGCTTTTTAAAAAGGCATTATAATCATCATGTATTGTTACAATCTGTCTCCAACATTTAGTAGTAAAGAAGGCACAGACTGTCAGATTCACAACTTCGTTGTCTTCAAGATGTATAAATAGTGTTAAAGTTTTTTTCTGATAGTTATATTTTAGAATTTAGATCAAGATTGTTAATTAGTTTCCACTTCTGATTGCTTGTAGGAGGCCATCACCACTTATATGTACAATGTTTTGTTTTGAGTCCATTATATTCTAATGTTTCTAAGTGGGCATATCATCAAAATGTCTATATCATAGTGGCTGTACCAAAATAAACTGAGGCTTATTCAATATCTGTGAATGCCTAAAAGTGAGAATCATGTGGAAACTTGAAGTAATTTTATTTTATTTTATTTTTTAAAGATTTTATTTATTTGACAGAGAGAAACACAGCCAGAGAGGGAACACAAGCATGGGGAGTGAGAGAGGGAGAAGCAGGCTTCCCGCCCAGCAAGGGGCCCGATGTGGGACTCCATCCCGGGTCTCCGGGATCATGACCTGAGCTGAAGGCAGTTGCTCAACCAACTGAGCCAACCAGGTGCCCCATGAAACTTGAAGTAATTTTAAACCTATTCCTTATGTCATAGAATCTGCTGGTCACTGAAGTATGCTTTTGAGAATAACATTCATCCATCCATCCATCCCCCCATCCACCAATCCATCCATTCATTCCGTAAGTATCCATTGAAAAATATATTCTATGTCTCAGTGTGTTATGAGCTGGATAGTCAACAGTAAACAGGGCATATAAGATCCCGGTCTTCTGTTTTTGTTTGTTCATTTGTTTGTTTTTACTCCCTTTGACTAGGGATTACATTCATTTTATATGGAAAATAATTTTCTTGTCATTGATTTTCACTGGTTGCCAACTCCTATATACCTTTTGTTCAGCTGTTTCCTTTAATTTTAGTCAATGTCTAGAATGTGCTTTGGGATAAAATAGACTGACTGTAACAACTTTCTCAGAATTGTAGGTTGAGTCCATCACTGGGAAAATCGTAATCTCAAAGGTGAGCCCTGGGGTACTTGATGTGGCATAAATTAGACTGGCTCTGTCTTTGGAAGTATACTTACTGACATGCTATTAAATTGATGTTGTCTACCTGGAGCTTAGCTTCATTTGGTTTGGAGGCATCAGTTGTTTTCAGGTTTCAGTTTGTCTCTGTGTGAGCCTTTACTTAGGGCTGCATGGACTTATTCTACATCAAACCTGGGGTTCCAGTAGTTGGTGTATTATGAAACCCAGGCAGAATCTGTAATGCTTCTTATAACCTAGTATTATCAATCCTAGAATATCACCTCTGATGAGTTCTATCAATAAAGCAAGTCTCCAAATGGAGAGATATTGGACCTCACCTACAGGTGATGGGAAGTATAGCAAAAAAATTTTCCCATCTCAATTTATTACACATATTAAATACATTCAACATGTAATCTTTGCTTGCCATAGATATGGTAGATATATTTTCTTCTTTCTGATTTTCATATTTTCTCCCTCCCTCCCTCTTTTCCCTTTCCTCCCTTCCTTCCTTCCTTCCTTCCTTCCTTCCTTCCTCCCTCTTTCCTTTCTCCCTTCCTCCCTCTTTCCTTCCTTCCTTCTTCCCTCTTTCTTTCTTTCTTTCTTTCTTTCTTTCTTTCTTTCTTTCTTTCTTTCTCTCTTTCTTCTTTCTTTCCTTTCTTTTCCTTTTTCCTTTCTGTTTCCTTCTTTCTTTTTTTTTCTTTTCTACCTCTGCTACATGTTTAGAGATCTTGTGTCAACTTATGTGTTTCCTGAACCCTCTTTTTATTTCTTCTCAAATTTAGTCTGAATTAGTTAGACTAAAGTCTAGTTTCCAGAATCATGTCTTTTCCCTCCCTACATTTCATTGGAAAAATTTGTTTATTCACTCTAGAGGAGGATTAAAGCTGTTTTTCCAACTTGCCCCAAAGACAAAGTCATTTGGCATAGCCCAAATATTGGTTTCTACATTTGGATCATCTTCAGTCTTGTTGTCTTTGTGGGTTATAACATTTTAATTATTTTTGTATGATTTGTGTATTGAATGAAAATGGCTTTAAATTGAAGATTCCACGCTAAAATTATAAATGAGGTTCAACATTTCTTTCAAATCTGGGAGAAGCCATGCTAGTATTCAGTAATCGTCCTGAAAATACAAAAAAACTACTGGGAAAAAATGGGGGCAAAGAGAAGTGTATTCAGGCAGGAATCAGTAATCAACTGTCCTTCCTCATCCAGATTTTTGTTTTCCTGAGCACTTCTCTATCAAAGAATACAAGAATTTTTTTCTTTATTTTTTAACAGGGGAAGCTATTTACTCATAAATTTTTTATAATTATTTTCTGTTATCTGAAGCCATAGTCACCTGCTGGTTTTATATATTATCCTTCTAAACTTTCATGTTAAATTTGAATGCATTAAAACCTAGTCTATTTCTGGGGGTGCCTGGGTGGCTCAGTGGGTTAAACCTCTGCCTTTGGCTCAGGTCATGATCTCAGGGTCCTGGAATGGAGCCCCACATAGGCCTCTCTGCTCAGCAGGGAGCCTGCTTCCTCCTCTCTCTCTGCCTATCCCTCTGCCTACCTGTGATCTCTCTCTGTCAAATAAATGAATAAATAAAATCTTAAAAAAATAAATCTAGTCTATTTCTGTCAGTATGTGAAGGAAATTTTTAAATTTATGTTTACATCAATATCTTGACTTAAAATATATAATTATTCTTTATTAATAAGTTATATACAAATTGATTCTGGTGCATTTGTCACACAAACTATCCAAAGCATCCTTGAAACATGGGGGAAGTGTTCACAATACATAGGGAATGGCAGTGATACTTCCATCCTTTGTTTGCTTTAAGTATATTTCTATGTATTATGGTTTTTTGAGGTCTGATTAAGTGGTATTTAAAATTATATAATAAATTTTTAATGAAATTATCATCATAACATGCTGATATTTTCTAAAATAATTCCTCTGGAGAAAGCAGGTTGAATCAGCTGAGCTGAACAAGGCATTAGCAGAACTAACATTTCATTTAGATTATGAATTCAGCCAGTATATTAATATACATTCTAAACAGGCAATGTGATCTGACAAAAATTTATCTCCAAAGTTGCAGTTTTCAAGAAGGTTTGTGAATATTTTTTTGCAAGCACAAAAGTTCCTTTAACTTAATGTGACTATAACTTGAAAATTAGCTTCATCAGACTGTTCATAAATAAAATTCTAGTTGATGGTAACCTCATATGTAGCTGCATATTTTATGTATTACTTATCTTGGGGTGCCTGGGTGGCTTAGTTGGTTAAGCACTGCCTTCGACTAATGATCCAGGAGATCTAGGATCGAGTCCCACATCAGGCTCGCAGCAACTCAGGGAGTCTGCTTCACCCTCTGACCTTCTTCCCTCTCATGCTCTCACTCTCTCTCTCTCACTCTTTCTCTCTCAAATAAATAAATAATTAGAATCTTTAAAAAAAGATATTACTTAGCTCCTCTGTATGTAATAATTTTGTTTTCTAAATGTGTATATATTATGATGCACATGATACAATTTGTAATGCAGTTTAATTTTATATGAATAATTATATATATATAGTTTATATATAAACATTTTGTACTGAAATTATTAGCATTTAAATATTTTGACAGATAACCTCTAATTCTTTGAAATGTTTTTCACAACCCTTAGTGATCTGGTCCTATTTTACCAATATAACCACAGGACAAACTGTTGGCTCCAGACAAAAAAATAATTTTTTTTTCTATTCATTCATGTTCTCCTTCCAACTGAATTTTTCAATCCTCTATATATTGTTTGTATCATGAGTTCAGTGATCAGTAATTCATCTTTATAATTATCCTTAATTACTTCATTACATTTTGGTCTATTCTTTTTTTTTTTTTTCTATTCTTAATTTCTATAGTAAGGAGTATTTACAAGATCCTATGTCTTGCATTGTTGTTTTTTTTAATTTTTCCAACTAGGTTGTAAACTCCTTGAAGTTTGAAAATAACTAAAAAACAACAAAAAATGTTAAAAAGTGGTCTGAGAAGAAACAGAACAAGAAACAAGCTAAAGTAAGAGAAAAATTCTCAAAATTCAAGGAGGAATATAAAACTGCTCTTATAGCTTTATAACACATTTCAAATTTAAAATAATGTGACTATAACTTGAAAATTAACTTCATCAGACTGTTCATAAATTTAAATCCAATATCAGAGTCAATAAAGGAAAACATTTTCTTATTCAGACTATATGCTACAAAAATGATTTTCTGTACTTAACTATATTAAGATATCCTGGATAATTTATCTTGATGCCAGCTGTCTAAATATATGAAATATCTTATAGTAGTTTTTTCTTTCCTCAAAATATCTTCTTTGAAAGTCAATTTCACTATAGCTTAATATGATGCAAATAACTTCAGACTTTCAGACTTTTCTTGCAGTTTTTTGGTTGTTATGATTATTAGAATTCATAAGAACAGAACTAACTTTCCTTGTGTATTAGAGTGTTTCACTTTAATTTACTTATCTTGTAGTCATCATCCCTTTGGTTCATGGTGTCCTCTTTTAGAGAATATTCATGCTAAAAACTTAAAACACAGGTGTTCTTCAAAGCCCTAAATTTTCAGGTAATGATAGTGTTATTATTCAATCACTATTGAGTGCATACTACTTACTGAACTAAATACTTTACAAGGACTATCTCCTTTAGTCCTTGTCTCTTCCATTCATCATCCTGAAACAGTGCCTGAAAGACAGTCTTGTGCACAAGTAATTTATTTTCTAAGTTATTGGTGTGGGGGGAAGTAAGGGAAAAGGGAAAATAAAACAGACAAAAAAGAAAAATTCTGTAGTTGTGGGTACTGAGCTGTTTATTACAATGGATAATTGGTGCTCAATCTCATTAGGGACCTTCGAAGAATTCTGTAGAATGCACCTCAGAATAGTCCATCCAAAGAATGAGAAATTGAAGCATGTACTATTTGGGAGTTTTCTTGTGCCTCCAAACTGTGTCTTGTGTTTATTTTAAGAGACTTCTTCTCACTTTGGCAAAAGACATAAGACCAAAAAGAAGATTCTTAAAAACCATCAAAGTAGGATGGCAGTTGTGTGTAGGGAGCTGTCCCTCATTGCTGTGCTGAAATCAGGTGGGCTAAGAGGGTACTACTATTGCCAGTAATTTAGAACTGAAAAAGCTTTTCTGGGTTAATAGAGGTGTATTATGCAGGGTGATGGAGTTAGTAATTTGTGACTCCAGGATTCAAAATATACCTCATTCAACTTCAAAATTAGAGCTCTTTAGCATTACAGACTAACATATGCAGGTTCTTGCTTGGAAAGATGTTAAATAAATTGTAGCAATAACTATTCTCCTAAGTGCTGTAAAGGTGACAAGAGTTTGTTTAGTATAGTGGTTAAAGGCACACACTCCAGAAGCAGATTGACTGGCTTTAAGTTCTGGTTCATCTACTTCCTAGCTGAGATTCTAATGATAATTACTTGTCTATACCCTACTTTTCTCATCTGCAAAATAAATGTTACAATAAATTCCTAGCTCATAGATTTGTTGTGATAAATAATTAAGCCTCTTTAAGTAAATCACTTTAATCTGAAGCACTGGAAGTATTATAAAATTCTAGATACTTTTAATACTATTCTAGTTATTTTCAAAACGCAATGCTACTTCAAACTGAGAAGAAACCAGTATTCTAGAAAACTTAAAGTTGGATTGTGAGTTTCTGAGTGCTGAGGATTGTATCTTGTTAATGCTATCTTTTCTCATTGTCCAACAGTCATTTTATATAAAATGTGACATCACACATTACAGAAATAAACAAAGAAATCTGTTGTTGCCTATGTAGTTAATTTTAGCCATTCTAACAGGTATGAGGTAATATCTCATTGTAGTTTAGATTTGTATTTCCCTGATGATGAGAGACGTTGAGCATCTTTTCATGTGTCTGTTAGATATGTATATATATCTTCTTTGGAAAAATGTCTATTCATGTCTTCTGCCAATATTTTAAGTGGGTTTTTGCTTTTTGGATGCTAGCTTTTATAAGTTTTTTCTCTATGTGGATACTTACCTATTATCAGATATGTCATTGCACTACTAGGTATTTACCCAAAGGATACAAAAACACAAACTTGAGGGCACCTGGGTGGCTCAGTTGGTTAAGCCACTGCCTTCAGCTCAGGTCGTGATCCTAGAGTCCCAGGATTGAGTCCTATATCTGGCTCCCAGCTCCATGGGGAGTCTGCTTCTCCCTCTGACCTTCTCCCCTCTCATGCTTTCTCTCACTGTCACTATCTCTCTCTCTCTCAAATAAATAAATAAATAAATCATTTTAAAAAAACTAACTTGAGGGGATACATGCACCCCAATGTTTATAATGACATTATCAACAGTAGCTAAATTGTGGAAAGAGTCCAAATATCCATAAATTAATAAATGGATTAAGAAGAGGTAGTATGTGTATACACATACACACACACACACACACATATACATACACACACACACACACACACACACACACACATACAAACTGGAATGTTAGCCATAAAAAGGGATGAAATATTTGCAATGATGTGGATTGAGCTAGAAAATGTTATTCTAGGGACGCCTGGGTGGCTCAGTTGGTTAAGCCACTGCCTTCAGCTCAGGTCATGATCCCGGAGACCCGGGATCGGGTCCCACATCGGGCTGCCTGCTCGGCGGGAAACCTGCTTCTCCCTCTCTCACTCCCCCTGCTTGTGTTCCCTCTCTAGCTGTGTTTCTCTCTGTCAAATAAATAAAATTAAAAAAAAAAAAGAAAATGTTATTCTAAGTGAAATAAGTTAGTCAGAGAAAGACGAATATCATATTATTTCACTCACGTGGGTTTTAAGAAATAAAGCAGATAAACATGGGGGGAAGAAAAGAGGGAGGAAAACCATAAAATGGACCCTTATCTATAGAGAACAAACTGAGGGTTGCTGGAGGTGGGGTGGGTAGGAGGGATGGGTTAAATTTGAGGAAGGGGTGGTTTAAATGTGTGATGGGGATTAAGGAGGGCACTTTTGATGAGCACTGGGTATTGTACATAAGTGATGAATCACTAAATTCTATACCAGAAACTAAAAAGAAAAAGAAAAAATTAAAAAGTACTAAAAAATAGTCCTTACCAAAGAATATTTCCTATAGTATGTTCTTAATAGTTTTGGTTAGATGAAGTCCAAACCGAAATAGATATCTATAATTTACCTGAAAGGTTTAGTTGATTCATAACTTTATGATGACAATACAAATAAGATAAAGACACCAAAATAACACACTATATAATAAAATAATCTTCACATAATATATAGTATAACTTTACTTTCTGTCAATTTAAGCATAACTACAACAAATTACAGAATCTATGCAGTGGGGTGCTAATAAAATTTCTCATGTTCTCCTCAATAGTATTATTTCCTAATTCATTCTTTGGAAATTCTTAAGCCAGTATAGCTGGAACAGTAATATTTTTGTGTAATACATGATTTCTTTTTCTGGATGTCTCCAAATTTTGTTAATCTGCTTTTATGTCTTTTAAATAGGGGTCACATGCTCCTTAATATTATATGACAATATGACATCATTGCTAAAGAAAGTTTCTCTTTTACATTGTACACTTAAGACTGCTAAAGTCTTGCTCTGCTTTTGTGTACTAGGACGGTTATTAGAACCTCAAAAGTGTCTCTCTCTTTTGATCTGAGTCTTGTGTCCTGAAGCAGTGTGCTCTGTCATATTCTGCTGTGTACATCAACATGTCACAGGACAGTAAGGGATGCAGGATGTTCTTGGTCCATCTCTGTTTTAGTGGAAAGGGAATTTCCTGACTGGAGTCGGAAGTGAAAATGATTGCCCATTTGCCAAAGCCATAGACAGCACAAACTTCTTGGCTGTCCTAATAAAAATGTTTCATTAGCAAGATTTCTCAGGAGAGATTTCTCTAAACCCTCCCTTCTTGATGTAGAGTAGGCTGCCTTTGTCTTTAGCAAGTACTCAATACGTATCTTTTGGGTAAATTACTATGAATGATAACACGTTTATTTCCATATTTAGTGTGAACTGATAACTGAAGCAGTATAAAATATGATAAGAGAAGAATGGAGAGCCTGGGTGGCTCAGTGGGCTAAGCCTCTGCCTTCGGCTCAGGTCATGATCTCAGGGTCCTAGGATTGTGGCTGGTGTTGTGTTCTCTGCTCAGCAGGGAGCCTGCTTCCTCCTCTCTCTGCCTGCCTCTCTGCCTACTTGTGATCTCTCTCTGTCAAATAAATAAATAAAATCTTAAAAAAGCAAAAGGAAGAGAAGAATGCAGTTTAAATCAATAAAAAATCAATACCAAACATATACAGGACTAAGATATTTAAAATTGGTATAAGGAAATATAAATCATTTATTTTCACATTTTTCTCTTTCCTCAATACAATACTTGAAATACTGTATTATATTCAGTCTGGCCTTAGAATGTGGATGAAATGAATGTAGAGTTTAGTAGTTGTTACTTCAAAATGCAGTACCTTCAAACAGTATTCACTTATTAGTGTTCATGAGTCCATGGGTCTCTTGGTTTGCTCTTTTTCTCTTGGCTGAGCTCACTCATTAATTTTTGGTCAACATTGTGTTGTGCAGCCAGCTCTGCTAATTTTGGAAGGAACATATCATATGTTTGTCAAATATCTTTAGGTTTTCTGTTATTTCCTTATCTGTGACAATTAGAGTCCTCCTACATCTTTCATCGCCTACTGGAGGACTTAAAATGACAGTGGCCTGGTTCCACGTAAAATAAGAACTTTGAGGTCCATGCTTAGAACCTCACAAAAACATTATACTGGCCAAAGCAAGCCATAAGGTACTCAAGAAGTACTCAAGAAGTGGGAAAATATACTCTTCCTATTGATGATGCAGTCTCAAAGTTACATTAGAAATGGTTTGGATATGGATGCCTGGGTGGCTCGGTGGGTTAAGCCTCTGCCTTTGGCTCAGGCCCTGATCTCAGGGTCCTGGGATCGAGGCCCACATCGGGCTCTCTGCTCAGCGGGGAGCCTGCTTCCTCCTCTCTCTGTGCCTGCTTTGTGATCTCTCTCTCTGTCAAATAAATAAACAAAATTAAAAAAAATGACTTGGATACAAAAAGAAGTACTGAGAAAATTTTAATAATCAGTCTATTACCATAAGTTTAAGAAAATATACTAAAATATTTATTTCCTAATTTATGCTTTGTCTTTGTGGAAAAAACTAGTAAAACAAAATATTTTAATTTCCTGGTTTAATTTTATATATGTTTTTTAAAAAGACTATTATGTAGTCGTTTGACATTTAAAAATTATTATTCTAGCATTCAACTGATGTATATTATTTATTAAGAGAATACCACTGGCTTATTATTTAGGTCTGCTTTCTTTAAGATGTAATGAGTGTTCCTTGAGAATACATGAAGATAATTGCAAGGGATGAATGGGCAAAGATAGTTTCAAGGGAATAACTTTCTAAATGATCAGCCAGAGTGGGAAGTTTTTAATTCAGACATAACTGAGTGCAAAATACAGTGTCTCCCCACAAAGAATTTACAGATTATTGAAAAAGAAACACAAAACATAGTATTTTGTGTAGCTGTGTAGCCACTGCAATAGCATCAGATTCATTCTGGAGTTAGCAAGCTGAGAAATGATTTGTGGAATATAGACATACGTGGAACTTGTATAGTATGCCTTAATGCTTTTAGAGTTTGTCATGTAGGAGATGGGAGGACACCAGTGAGAGAAGGTAAGTAGTTTTACATCTCAGGCAGAAGAAGGAAGAGAATTAGCATTCAGTCCTTATTTTCTCTGTTTGACCCCTGGTGCTTCTTGCCAAATTGTACCTTACAGTGTTTTCTCAGAAATTCCAGAACTGACATCATTTCCAGTACAGATGAGGATATGTTATGATGCAGGTTAATTGATTTACCTAAAATCATATGTCTAGCAAAAGTTTCCACTATTTAAAGCATTCTGATTCACTATTCCATTTTTCTATACTAGAGGTTTATCTGTAAGTGGTATTGAGTTGAAATAATTGGCAGTATGATAAATTGGAAAACATTTAAAAATCCAAATTAAATGTAATAAAGTTTTAAGCCAATGGCTCTCTAGAGAGAGAGAGAGAGAGAGAGAGAGAGAGAGGGAGAGAGAGATATGGATGCTTTGGCATACAATTTGGTGAATGTCTTTTAATCTATATTGTCACTTAAAATGTTGAATTTTTTTAACTTTTTGAATTAATTGGATTTTTTTAATTAATTCAAATTAATTTAAACAATATTTGATGGGAAATTGATTACTACCTATATGTAAAAATAATCTAGTGAAACATAGTTTAAAATTAAGCTAATTAAAACTGGTTTATGTGTTTCCACAGTCTTGGGACCACTATGTTTTATTTTCGCTTATTCAAATATTTGACTTTTCAGCACAATGGTTGTGTTACTATTTCCATCTTATACATGAGGCAGAGATATATTTCAGTACATTTTGGGGACTTTTTCACTGAAAAATATGTATATGTGCAAAGGTGTCATTTGACTTTATTTGTTAGTAAGTTATAAAATATTCATGCACAACATATTTCATTTATTCTGATAATGTGAGAATAGTTTTCATGCTTATTGCAAATGCTTATTCTGAAATAAAATATTTTCTTCCTTTTACATATGTATTATACAACAAAAATATTTTAAGTGGGTACAACAGTACTCACTGAAAGTGATTCAAATCAGACACATGCCGTGATACAAGCCAAACACTTTCTTTGTCTTTTTTTTTAATTTCAAATTGTTTCCTCATAGAATAAGTAATATTTTATCCTTGAAGGATTTTCTTTCTTTCATTTGTGGAAAGACCGGATGGGTCTCACAGGTCATTCACAGTTATGAAAGAAACAAAAAATTCTCTCTTCAGAGGTGAGATATCTTTTATTTTTTACTAGAAAACAAATTATTTGCTTGGATGGAAACCTTTTGTATAGCAGTGTAATTGCTGATATCTGTAGGGTGTCTTGGAAAACGAGATGCTCTGTCTCAAGGAGTTATAACTTATCCTTGTGTGTAAAATCTGAATAAATAAATGGGAGCAGACCTTGGAATTTCTTGCAGAGAAGAGATGCACAAATCACAGTTGAGAAATCAGGGCTAACCCTCAAATGATAACAAGTGAACATGACAACATTACTTAGTAGTGGAATTAGGCTGGTCTCTCTTACTGTTTTGCACATTTAAAAAATATTTGTATATTTTTCCTGGAGAATTTGATTCTCTCTGATCTCCAAAAAGTGGATTATGTATAATAACCCATGTTTAAGATATTAAAATTCAATCATCTTTAGCTGTCTGATTTTTGTTTATTTAATTAGATTAATAGCATGATTTATACAATAGAAGGTAAATAATATTAATTCATTCAAATGTTTATTGGGTGTCTACTATGAGTCAAGCTCTGTTCTTGACACTGGGTTGAACAATGAACAAACTAACCAGCATGTATTTTATCTTGGATGTATAGACTACTAGAGGTTGAAAGAATATAAATAATATAGGGGTACATAGATGGTTCAGTCAGTTAAGCATTTACCTTTGGCTCAGGTCATGATTCCAGAATCCTGGGATTAAAACCTATTGAGTGGGGAGCCTGATTCTCCCTCATTCTCTGCCCCTTCTTCCCCACCTCACTCCTGCTCTCATGAGCTCCCTCTCTCTCAAATAAATGAATAAAATCTTTAAAAATATTTAAAAAATAAAATATATACCAGTTTATGATATTGTTATGAAGAAATATGTTGTCCAGAAAACTGTCTCTGAAAAGGTAACATTTGAAAAAGTATTTTAAGGAAGGGACGGAGCAAGCCAAACAAGGTTCAGAAAGAAAACTGCTCACAATAGAAGGAAAATCAAGTGCAAATGCCCTGAGGGCAAAAGTGTTGGTATATCCATGCACACCAATATAAAAGTTGTATTATAATTTTACACTTTTGAAGAAGATAATGGAGAATAGTCCTCATATAATTTAATATAACAATCTTTATTATTAAATTCTTATTCTCCTTGGTATTGTGCTTTAATTCTTAACTGATGTACCTATTAGTATTCATGAGTTTTGTTTGTCAAATTTGTAGTTATTTGAGGAATTTAAGGTAAGAGAGAAAGTTAAGATTTTCTTTCTTCCACCTGCTATTCCATCCCTTCACTAATATTGAAACAGGATTGAATATTGAAATGTTGCAAAGATCTGAAAATAAGGGGAGAGGAATATGACCAATCTAGAAACTAAGGTCATATGTCATGCCTATGTCTGAAATATGAAGGACTTTGATAAAAAGTAGTTTAAGTGGAACCATATTAAAAAAAAAAGTGAAAGCTTAGTAAAATTTTGTCTTCCTGTGAAAGGAGCACAATATCACAGGGCATGTGTAGAGATCTTAGCCATTCTTGGAAAGACAAAGGGAAGTGTTAGAACTGGCTATGTGATAGAGAACGTTCATCCTAGATTGTCTTTGCTCTTAAAGATAAGCATTAAATATCAATGACAGGAGGAAGGCCAATGGTACACCAGGTCAGAAAAGATAAGAGCAGTGAATATTCTAGAATCACAGATCCTGTTTGCAACTTGGCTTCTGCAATGGGAGCTGAATCAACAAAAACACACAACAGTGTTCTTAACAAAAAGTATTTTCCAAAAAGACAGATGTGCTAACACCACAATTCCCCAAGACCCACCCATTATAGAAATTAAACTAATATTAATAAGCCTTCTTGGAAGATCTGACAGGTTTTACTAACAAAGCTAGGGAAAGAGTGAAGGCATCTAAGGAATGAAATGCCCAGTCTTTCTATTTTTGAGAAATACTAGTTTTAGACAGAATCATATTATTCCATGAGTAAAAATGGAACATTCAGGAAAAAAAAATATTATATAGTTTTTTTTGTTGTTTTTTTGTTTGTTTGTTTTTTTTAATCTAAATAGTATCCACTAACTTCTTGGAACACTATGCCTCCCTCTTCTTGACTTTTAAAAATGTTCTATTAAGGGCAGGAAGCTCAGACTATTTGTTTATTGTTATTTTCCTAACACCTAAAACAATGCCTGTCTCATAGATGTTTGATAAATTGATTGAAAATAAATGATTCGTGTCTCTGACTTTTCTTTGTAACATTACCATTGGCAAATCCTTCTTAGTCTGCCCAGGGCTCATGTCTTAGAACCTTTCTACCCACTGTCCCCAGCAATCCCAATAACACGTCTGAGAATAATGACCGATAATTTCTCTGAGTAACTCTATTTGCAGCTGTCTGCTTGATATTCCTGTGTCAAAACCTCACTCAGCATCTCTAAAGTTGAACTTACCATCTTCTTATCAAATTTGATCATTCTCTCAGATCACCCTCCTCAGCCAATGATGACTTTGTTTACCCATTTGCTCAAACCAGAAACCTTGTTTTTATTCTTGATTCCTTTCTTTCCCTCCTACATGTCAACAAGTTCCCTCTAATTCAAAAGTGCTCCAATCTATAGATTTCTTTCTATCCCCACTATCATCAACCTAATTCAAGTCATCATTTTCTCTCACATTTGGATTATGCTTCCACTTTCTAACTGCTCACTGTTTAGCATCCTTTAACAAGATATCTCCCAAATGCAAATCTGCTCACAGTTACTTGCCTACTTAAATGTCTTTCATGGTCTCCTTGCTTTTAGGATGAAATTCAAAGTTCTTACCATGATTTTTAAAACCTGTGGTGAACTTTCTCATATTTATCTCTCTGGTATCATTTCTCTCCATTTTACTTCTAGAAAACTTTGCTACAAAAATTAAACCTTTTTTCCCTTTCTCTTTCTCTTTTTACTTTCTTGAATACAGTGCCGCTCTCTCTCATCTCTAGACCGACCTCTGCACCCAAGGTATGCTTTGTCTGAGAAACATGCCTGCTCTTCTTTCTTCTTTCCCTGAGATAAGATCTCCACATCTTAGTTTTGACATTACTTGATCTGGGAAGCATTTTATGATGAGAAAATCGGGTTAGGTTCTCACTCTTTATGCACCCAGGCCTCATGCAGTTCATTCAACTGCATTCATTAAACTGTCTGTTGATGTACCTAGATTTTCCATTAGACTGTAATATTTGTGAGGACAGGAATGGTTTCCTGTTGACTGGTAAAGAGAATGTACATTCTAAGTGCTCTATGAATAGTTTTGAATGCAGGACTCAAAGATTGAGGATATATAGCAAAATGTTAGTTGAGATTAGCCTTAGACAGTTTGAGTAAAGATTTTATAATATCTTGCCATTTGCTTTTCTATTTTAACTAAATATTTTCTCTTTTCTTCCTTTTTTTTAAACTAAATATTTTCAATTAACATGTTGCAATGGTTAACTTTTTGTGTCAACTTCATCAGAGTAACAGAGGCCCAGATAGCTGCTGGGATAAGAGATGCCCAGATAGCTGGTAAAACATTATTTCTGGTTGTGTCTATAAGGGTTTTTCTGAAGAGCTAAGCATTTAAATTGGAAGACTGAGTAAAGAATATTTCCTTCTCCAGTGTGGATGGAAATGATCCAGTCCATTGAAAACCTACATAGAACAGAAAGGTGCAGGGAGAATAAAATTGCCATCTATTTATTCAAGAACATACATTTTATCCTGCTCTTAAATATTGGCACTCCTGGTTCTTTGACCTTCCAGCTAGGAGGTGGAAGTGAACTTATACCACTCGCTCTGGTTCTTGGGCCTTTGGACTCAGACTGAATTATACCATCAACTTTCCTGGTTCTTTGGCTTGCAGATGGAAGGTCATGGGACTTCTTGATAATAATCCTCTATAATCCCATCGGCCAATTGCTATAATAAAATCTGTCTCTCCCTTTTTGTGTGTTTCTGTCACTGTGTATATCCCTCTCTCTATATATAGACAACTATATATAAATCTTAAAATACTTATAAGATTACATGTATATATGATTATATAATCTCTCTGCAAAACATCCTATATATATATATATCCTATTGGTTCTATTTCTCTGGAGAACCCTGACACACATGTATTACATTTTTTAAATATTGATTCATTCAAATATAGCATTTTTGTATGCTTCAGATTTTTAAAGTATACTGAGATAAAGCAGATTACCATATTTGTTCATCTACATATATGAGCTAATTGTATTTTTAAAATATTGTTTGTTATTCATTCAGCCTAATTTAAGCATATTTATTACTATTCTTTCATCTAGAAGGGAGAAATGTGAGAAATATATGAGGAAAATAATATATTATAGTATTCCTTTATTAATTTAATTTTTGAATCCTATATAAAATAGAAGTAAAATTTAGTTTGAATATACTCATTCTTTCAATGTTATCATAGAAACATATATTATCAATATACTAGTCTAAAAATATCTTAGGAACACCTGGGTGGCTCAGTCAGTTAAGTGGCCTACTCTTGATTTTGACTGAGGTTATGAGCTCAGGGTCATGGGATTGAGCCCCACACTGGGTCTCTGCACTCAGCAGGGAGTCTGCTTAAGAGTCTCTCTTTCCCTCTCCTTCTGCCACTCCCCTGGCTCATGCACACATGCTCTCTCTTTCTCTCTAAAATAAAATAAAATAAAATAAAATAAAATAAAATAACATAAAATAATTTTTTAAAAATATCTCAATATCTCATTTTCTCCTTCTTCAGGCTCTACTTTTTAAAGTATATTCATTGAAAACTTGGCTACTCTAAAATTTTACTCTTCTTGGACTATTAACCTTTTTTTAAGATTATATGATCATCAATTTTTTTTCTTAACTTTTAACCACCTTTGACTATCAGCAAGTTTATTGTGGCCTAATAAATGCCTGCTAATTGAGTAAACTATCAAAATATTTTTAGCTGATAAGTATATTCTTAATCAAATAAAAAACAAATTCATAGAGCATCATTGACCATATGTTCAGCATAGTTTTGCCCTCATATAATGTAATGCTTAAAATCATCAACAGTAACTCTGATATCTTACGTTACTTGTCTGCAATACAACTTATTTATCAATAGGTTATTAATTTCCTACCTTATATTTCTTGTAAGAATTAAATGAGTTGATACATGTCAAACAATATATGCATCATGCATAATAAACACTTAATAAATGTCATTTCCAAGTGACGAAAAGCATCCTGCCCATTGTTCCCTGCAACAGAATGTGTGGGTTTCTCTTTTTTGTTTCATGGTGTAATCCTCATTGTATAATGTCATGGCAGTCTCTTCACCACATCTATAGAGGTTTAAAATTCCTCCAAAGTTTTATGCTCTTTGAGGTCTTAGAAGGAGTTACCACTCATCATTCTTGACTTATAAAGGAACCTGTATTAACAAGGTGGGGTTTTGGGCGCCTGGGTGGCTCAATGGGTTAAAGCCTCTGCCTTCGGCTTAGGTCATGATCTCAGGATCCTGGGATCGAGGCCCTCGTTGGGCTCTCAGTAGTGAGCCTGCTTCTCCTCTCTCTGCCTGCCTCTCTGCCTACTTGTGATCTCTCTCTCTCTGTCAAATAAATAAATAAAATATCTTTAAAAAAAAACAAGGTGGGGTTTTGTTTGTTTGTTTGTTTGTTTTTAGTTTTCAATGAATACTGCTTTAAATCATTTTGCTTGAAAGACATCCAGAAACCTGTTAGAGTGTTGGTTTTAGAGGTGATTAGGCACAACATTAACTCTTTCAGTTTAGTAGGTATCATTTGGGAAAGTAATGTGGCAAAATTAATTGGCACTCTAGACTGAGAGGATTAATGTATCTTCAAAAACGCCCTACATTACTTCCAGGAAAAATTCATGAGAATAAATTGGCCATTGAATGAAGATGTGAGGTTAATATACTCACACACTTAAAGTAACCCACTTTCTCAAAATCAGTGGAATTACTCTGACTGTAGTCAGATTTGAAAGCCTATTGTTATGATTTATTTCAACATTCACTGAATGTCAAGAGTGCCCCAGACGTGCCAGAGTGACACAATTCTCTAGCGATATCAGTAATTATGCAGGTTCAACTAGTTTTGTTACATATATGCCAAAACCAAATTTTTAAGCAACTTCATTTTACTTATTTCAAACCCAAAGTCATTGAGGACATCATTCACATACAATAAAAAGCTTTAGAAAGTTCAGTTGTTTGCTAGCTATCTATGACAAGCTTCAAAAACTTGAAAAGGAAGACTGCTGACAAAGCAGAGAATACGGGGACACTTCTTTTCAAACAATAACCCACAAATGAAAGAAGAAACTAAAAATGTAACCAGAAATAAACCCCTGATTGTTCTCCTGTCAGCCTGTCACCTACATGAAACAGCTGTTAAAGCAAAGACAGATACAGCAGCTGTTGCTCCTAAAAGTACTAATGCTCAAGCTTCTCCCAAAGATTCTTATTTTCATTAATATAAAACTGTGCTGACATGTGACACTGCCCATCTCAATTAGGCTCTTCACAAGGCCTCTGCTCATGTCATAATTTGGTCCAGTTTAGTATTTGAGTCTTTTTAGTGGAACTCCAGCTATGCTGTCCCCCATTTTGTGTGTTTTGTCAGTGAAAAACATGTAAAGAATCTTTCAAATAGGCTATTATTCCTGAGACAAAATCAAAATTCCTCCCAATGTAAAAACCATACATAAGAGTGGGGAAAATGTCTTGCCTTCAATGTCTTCACAAACAGCTCATTGTGAAAGTACTTTCTAGGCAAAGAGACACAGCAAAAGGAAATATTCCCAAACAAACAAGCAGGAAACCTAAAAATCCAGACATGAGGTATAAAAGAATTCAGACCTTAGCTCTTACCACTCCTTAAGTTTCCACACCTCAATTTCTTTGTCTGTGTAGCAGTCTGGGCCCAGACTGCCTTTTTACATCTCTTTTCAACTTGGTTGCTTTTAATTATTACAATAAATTCTCCAGATGAAACATTCTATCCTCTTTTAGGTTCCCTTAGGCAGATTTAAATAGTCTCTTCTCTATTTGTACTAACATATATATATATACACACATATATATATACACACACTTATATACATATATATATATTCTTCTATATAAACACTTTCTATATTGTAATGTAAAGGCCACTTGGTTTTGAACCTCTGAGGGCATGTTGCTTTCTTCACCTGATAATTCTTCTACCTAGCTCTGAGCCTGTTCCACTTAAGTTCAATAAATAATGAATGAGTAAATGAGATAAAAAACATCATCTCAATAGAAATTAGCCCAAGAGGAAACTGTTATTTCTGTAAAGCCTAATCTAGAGAAGTTTTTCTACAGAGAATATGGAGAAAAGCTACTCCAGATGCATGCAAGTTAAACTGGTATTCTATTTTAAAGAACTGGCACCTGTCTTTTCTTCCATATGTAAAATGGAATTAGTTTGGCACATGACACTTTTACCATGGATTTATAAAAATTGTTATATTCAGAAAAGATAAATCAGGATAGAAAGAGGACATAGAATTATATCATAATAATTATAGTCATAATGACATGATAATAAAACTTGATGTCACTTATGATCCTTACATTGAGAATAGATGCCACAGAAAAGGGAAAGACTAGAAAACAGACCAATGAGTAAAAAAAATACTGAGAGACATAATCAACTGAAGAGTTAACAATGGATATACTAACAATTAGTAAAGCCCAAAGATGGAATGATAGAGTATAGAAAATAGTGAATTATTTGTCAACAAAGATATTCAAACACTTGGTAGAGGAAATTCAAGCATTAAACGGACTGTAGGACTAGCTGAATTTTAAAGACTCTTCTTCCTCTAAATTCTATAATGCTAATGTTCCAGCTAACAAAGTTAGGGTAAGACTTTAGTACTTCAATTTTGCAGCATATTTTAGCTCTCCTCCCCACTTCATTTTAGTGCTTTAAGGAGACATTATTAATACTTCCTTTCATAAAATAAGTTCTGCTGCAGGAAATCCCAGGCTTATACACAGTTGCCTGGCATTGGAAGTTAAAATACAATTGCTATAGATTTTAACTTAGTGTTTTTAATAATGTAGAGCTTATTACTTTTATAGTTAGTGCATGATTCTACCTGATATCTCAGATGCTCTCTCTACAAATGGCACACACACACACACACACACACACACACACAGACACACACATATTGCATTTTTCAACCTTGAATTGTCTGTTCTCACCACTTTATTTTACTGGGTCTTCACCATTCAACACAATAGGATAAAACAAAAAGTGCATCCAGATTTGAAGATAGTATTAAAACTATGCTCATTCTCAGATGTCATGATTATCTATGTAGAGATCCAAAGAAATCTATTTTTTTAAAAAAAGCTGTTAGAAACAGTAAGATTAGAAAGATGGCAAAATTTTGCATCATACATGATAGCATTACAAGCATAAAATAGTTCTATATATCCAAAACCCATGTGTAAACCCTTTATACTGAGAACCACAGGTCCTGCTGAGAGACTTGAAAGAACTAAATTAAGGACAGAGAACTATACTTATAGATAAGAGTATTCGACCTTATTAAAATGCCAATTACCAATACAAGCCCAGTTAAAATCCCAGAAAACTTTCTTTTAGAAACTGATAATCTGATTCTAAAATTTATATGAAAATGCAAGAGCTAGAATAGTCAAAACACCAATCTGGGGGAAAAAATCAAATTTTGTAGATAAACCATTACCTGATTTGTATACTATCTTGTATTCACTCCCCTATTTGCTGGCAATATCTAAAAACAACCAATGATGTAAAGTTTTCCTTTGTCATGAATATATTTATTTAAAAAATAATTTTGAATATTGAATATAAACTATCCCATACTTCTTTTCCAACTTTGTACATTTCCCCATTTTATACTGTTGTTATGTTGTTACATATTATCATATTATTTAAAATATTATAGTCTCATCTAATGATTGTCCTTTATTAATTATCCCTCTATTCAGTTTGATTTTCTTTTTTTCTTATTTTTGCATATAAACTTATACTTGGAGTTTTTCTGTACTTAAGATTATTTCCTTAACCTGTATTTCTAGAATTTAATTATAAGATCCAAGTATTTGGACATTTAATTTTTTATATATACATATATTTTAAAACATATTTATATGTAATGGCATAAATAGTATAAGATTATACAAATAGCATATATAATTTAAATATGCATTAATATATATCAAAATGTTTTATACTTATAATAAATAATCAAATATCTATATCTATCTCTAAATATATACTTTTATTTTTTAAGATTTATTTATTTATTTGAGAGAGAGAGAGAGCAGTGGGGAGGGACAGAGGGAGAGGGAGAGAGAAACTCCAAGCAGACCTCCCACTGAGCGTGAAGCCCCAACACAGGGCTCAATCTCAAGGCTATGAGATCATAACCTGACATGAGGCAAAACAAGAGTCAGTCACCCAACTGATTGTGCCACCCAGGTGCCCCTAAATATATACTTTCTTAACTGGGTTTTCCAAATTTACTTTTCTTTTATTGATTTTTGAAAAAGCTGTATATCTGTCAGATTTGGGTATTAGAATTTTTCAAGCGTTGTTAATATGCTATATGAGAAAAGTAGTGTATAGTTTAGTATTCATTTCTGTACTTACTATGATGAACTTCCTTTCATATATTTTTTGCCATTTGTGTTTGTTATTATCAGGGGTTTCTGTTTCTGTATAAGCCATATATGTCACTCCACCTATTATTTTTTTTCATATAGCTATATTGGTGCCATTTATATTATAATTAGAAGATTTTTTATAATTTTTGTAGTAAATATGAGTGATTTGACTAATTTTAACAAAGAAAAATTAAAATCTCTCATAGTCAAAATTTTATGATTTTTTTCCAATAAAGTTGGCTCTTAGAAATTTTATACCTAGAGTATAATAATGTCCACTTCCATCTAAGTTTCCTGTCATTATATTTCTTATAATTGATCTTTTAATTTTACTTGATATTTCCTTTGGTATATATTGTGAAGTGAAAATGTAATCTTTAGGGCTGTTCTGTTTTATTCCCAGTTGGTAGTGAACAGTTGCATAATACTTCACACATACATTCTCCTTGACAAATAGTCTGAAGTACTTTATTTGGAGCTTCATTATTTCTGGTCAATATCACCCCATCCACTGATGTCTGCCTTCAAGGTCAAAGATTCACAGATTAATTTCCAATTATTTGTTGTTCTAGAGCCTAATAGGGAGGAAACTTTGCATGTAAGTCTTAACATGCTTATTTGTTTTTTTCTGATTGTCAGTTCAATGTATATGAAGTTTCCTTGTGAATACACATTACCAAATGCCTGTCAGAAGAGTTAGAAACCCATCTAATTCTGTGTTGTATTGGTGTTTTTAATCTTTTACAATGGATAGATGAACTGTATCTTATTTTTAGAATTTGAAATTCATGAAGTGCCTCCATGAATTGTTTTAAAATTTTATTATTTGATTTTGTTTTTTGTTTCTGAGTTGACTCTAGTTTGACCCTTACATGAAGTGTTTAACTTATTTACTCTACTTTTATCTTTTCCTATACTCATTTTAATGCTAAATTATTTTAAATATTTTATTATATGATAAAACTGAGGTATAGGAAACTATATAAAATAAACATATTACTTAATGAATTAGCTGAGATAAATACCTTTATAATATTGATACAAGTACATAGGTTAAGAAATAGAACTTTGCGAGATATTCCATGAAACCCATCCCAGTAACAATCTCTCTGCTCCCCTGCCAATGAAACCTCTATTCTGAATCTTACAGTTTCTTTATAGCAGTATTACCCAGTATGCACTTTTATCTTTATATTGGTGGTTAATATCTAGATTTTTTACTTCATATAGTATTACCAAATGCTGATGTTCTAATTCATTTGTTAACACAATGTTCTATAAAAAGAAGTTTACTCTCAATTGATATTTTTTATTATAGAGTATTATTTATATAAGGAAAAAAGGAGAAATGTTTAATTCTTTATATTTATTTACTAGTTTTCTAGACAATGAATTGTTATCATCTTTCTAAAGTGATTGGTTAACCTCACATCTTTCATATGCAATTACTTCTGTTTCTAATTTATTTTTAATTTTTCCCTGTTTTCTTAATCTTTCCAAAATTAAGCCTTTTCTCCTTTTTTCTTTCTTTTCTTTTTAAAATATTTTATTTGTTTATTTGACAGAGAGAGAGATCACAAGTAGGCAGAGAGGCAGGCAGAGAGAGCAGAGGAAACAGGCTCCCCACTGCACAGAGAGCCCGTTGCGGGCCTTGATCCCAGGACCCTGAGATCATGACCTGAGCTGAAGGCAGAGGCTTTAACCCTCTGAGCCACCCAGGCACCCTTTTCTTCTTTTTTCTAATGGTTGCTGGTTTTGGTGTAAATCTTGGAATATCTTTCTTAATTAGAAATTATAAAGCCATTCACTTATAATTTCTCCTTGCACTTTTATGGCAATCATAATCTTATAGCTATTTATATTTTAAATCTTTAATCAATTTGGCAATTTTCCTCCAAATGGATTATAATTCTACAAATACATAGCATTCCTTTTTATTAAAATATAACATACCTGCAAAAGAGTACATACAATTCAATTCATTGAAGATATGTTGAAGATAAACAAAAGAGTAAACACACCCATGCAACCAAGTTAAGACTCACTTTCAGTGCCCAGAAACCTCCATCCTTATCATCTTCATTTCAGTGTTCCTACTTTCCAACTCCTCCAAAGAAACCACTATTCTGAATTCCAACACCAAAGATCACTTTTTTCTGCCTTAAAAAATCACACAATTAAAATCGTGACATATATATTTTTATATACCTGGCTTTCTCTGCTCAATTTTATGTTTATAAGATTTCATCCATGCCCTTGTGTGAAATATACTTATTTTTCAGTGCTTGTAAATATTCTAAATTAATACACATTGTTTTATTTTTATTATTACTATGTTCAATTAGCTTTATTTTCTTCCTTTTTTAAAAAGATTTTATTTATTTATTTGACAGAGAGATCACAAATAGGCAGAGAGGCAGGCAGAGAAAGATGGGGAAGCAGGCTCCCTGCTGACCAGAGAGCCCGAGGTCATGTAATGCTGTCAGCAGCTCATCATAAAAATAGTTATTTGTCTACTTTGTATTTTGGGGTAGACATCTTAATGAGGATAAACTACCACAAATGGGTACTTTTTGCAGGCTATTCATTTGGAGAATCTTAAATATTTATTATATATCTGTTCAGTGGTGGCAACATGAGTGTCAGAAAAAGTCTTTTAAAAAATAATAATAAATTTCCATGTGAGGTTAATATACTTTAGTAGACATGAAAATAATTTACATTTCACCATTTATTCACATAAATGGATAATTGGCTCCATTATACTCATTTATTGCAATAATATTTAAATACATATTGTGTTTGGAACCCTGAAATCTGAGTACTCTGGTTTGTTCTGTAATTTGTCTTTGTGAATATGTACCTACTTGGTAGACTTGTTATGATATAAACAGTAGAACTGAATAGAGATGAGAACACAGGTCCTGGGTTTCAGCCTTGTCTTTACTTCTTACCTAGCAAAAAAAAAAAAAAAAAAAAAAAATTGTACTTTATTTCTCTGTGCCTTAGACAACTTTTCTGTATAATAGGGATAATAGCCATATTATCTTTTTTTTTTTTTAAGATTTTTATTTATTTATTTATTTGACAGATCACAGGTAGGCAGAGAGGCAGGCAGAGAGAGAGGGGGAAGCAGGCTCCCCGCCGAGCAGAGAGCCCGATATGGGGCTCGATCCCAGGAACCCGGGATCATGACCCGAGCCAAAGGCAGAGGCCCCAACCCTCTGAACCACCCAGGTGCCCAATAGCCATATTATCTTTTAAAGATATTGTGAACTAGGGGCGCCTGGGTGGCTCAGTTGGTTAAGTGACTGCCTTCGGCTCAGGTCATGATCTCAGAGACTGGGATCAAGTCCCACATCGGGCTCCCTGCTCAGTGGGAAGCCTGCTTCTCCCTCTCTCACTCCCCCTGCTTGTGTTCCCTCTATGGCTGTGTTTCTCTCTGTCAAATAAATAAAATATTTAAAAAAAAAAAAAGAAAAGATATTGTGAACTAAATTAGATAACAAATATAAATATTTTGGCACCAGTTTTTTGACATTGTGAGCACTCAATAAATAACTATGATTAATTATTTACTATTACCTGTTCTTATCAATATTACTATATTTTCTCCTGTCTTGCTTTGGGTTTAATTATCCATCACAAAACAGTTACAAGGAAGTTCATATTCTTTCTATCTAGTCAGAAAACTAATGGTGTTTATTTTTCCATTTTCTTATTCAGCTTGCTGTTTTTGCAGTTCCTTCAACTGTAGCACATTCTTCTAGACACAAACCTTAAAACACTCTGGTACCATATGCAATCAAGTGATGTACTACAGATCCCTCTAAAATCTCAGCACTTTGTAGTTAGTTTTGTTAAACAAAGCAACAAAAACTTTATACATTATGAAGGACTATGTTCACTTCCATTAAAGGAACAAAATCCCTATGAAATATCTTCCCAGGAGAAAATTACTGCATTAGAAAACTTAAGAAATTTAGAAGGTCAAATGATTTTGGTTTAAGATGAATCAGGCTAACACAGGAAAATGGTAGAGTCAGAGAATTGATTTGGTCTTCTTTTAGTGTTCTTGTGCACATTTTTCCCATTGCTTTCTGAAGTTCACAAAGACTGAAACCAGTAGCCATTATAAATCATTAATTCCTATGGCTTGAAAAACTAATTACTAATTACATTTTAGTCTGAATGTGATATATTCAAATATGCACTTTTGTCATACTTGTTCATTTTAATTCTTATATATGTGTACGTATTAGTCAAGATTCTACAGGGAAATAGAACCAATAGGATGCATATGTCTAGATCCAGGTTGGGGGAAATTGGCTTATTATAAAGAATTGTATCCTGTGATTATGAAGGCTATAGGTCCCAAGATCTGCAGCTGCAGAGATGGTATAGTTCCAGTTCAAAGGGTGATATGCTCAATACTTAGGAAGAGTCAATGTTTCACCTCAAGTCCACAGGCAATTAAAGGAAAAAAAAAATGACATTCCAGTTCAAGACAGTCAGGCAGGAAGAAATTCCCTTTTACTCATAAGAGTATCAGCCTTTTTTCCTATCCAAGCCTTCAAATGATTGAATGGAATTTGTTAATATAAGGAAAGGCAATATGCTTTATTCAGTCTATGCATTCCAATGTTAATCTCATCTAGGAATACTCTCATAGACACCTGCAAAATAGTGTTTGACCAAATGTCTGGACACCCTGTGGTCCAATCAAGATGACACATAAAATTAATCACCACAGTGAATACATACAATAAAAATTATATCAAACATTTTAAGTTAGTAAAATTTAAAGAGAACTTGAGAAATCCTGCAATTAGAATTAATAGTAAAATATTTTACCTTCATTTTTCCTTTTTTTCATCTTCTTTTCTCTTCCTTTCTTCAGCATAATTTGTTAAGACACAACTAAGAATGCATAGGTAGGTAGCACACATTACAATACTGTAAATTCTGTTGCATGCAATAAGTATTATGAAAGGAATTATGAAAGGCCATAATTAAATGACTTGAATCTCAGAAGATGAAGAATTTAACTGTCTAGGTATGCCAGAGTGTTTCCCTTGAATAGATGTCAAATAAGTTGCAATTCAAAAGATGGTTTTATGTTTGTAAATCAGCCTGGATGCATATAAAAAGTCATTAAAGACATAAGAAACAGGTAGAAGACATTATGTAGTCTATTTAGGGAAATGAAATTGTTCTGTATGACTATGGTAAAGAGCTTTTTATTTTATGCAAAGGCATTTGAACTTTATCCTATAGGCAAATAGAGTATTGAAGAAATTTAAAGTAGAGAAGTATCATAATTCTACATTTTAGAAACATCTCTCTGGTTGTGGTTTGAGGGAGAGAAGAATAAATTGGAAAACATGTTAAAATTAAAGGTATGTGAAACATGAAATTTTTCTGAAGGACATGATGCTAGTTGAGGTAAGAAACTGAAGGCAAAGATGGTAATAATGGCTAAGACAAGACAACTACAATAGATGGACATGGAAGCATATGGACTTGAAGACAAATATTCAAGAAAATGAATGAGTCTCTGTCACCTATGTTTTGGACTGAGCCACCAAACTGATCATGGAATCTTCTACCAAAGTGAAAAATACATAGTAGGAAGAGATTTTTGTAGGTTTCATAACTAGCACAATGATGGATAATTGAATTAAATAACTTGTAAGTCAGCAGATTGAGGATATCCTGTAGAAAACTACCACAACATTTGTAATTATGACTATGGACCAAGTTGCTGAAAGACAGTATGAAATAACAAGGGAAAAAGGGAAAAGGCAGAGACCCAGGAAACACCAATTTTTATGGAATGGTTTGCCAATAACAGCCCACCTAGGTACTAAGAATGATAGTTAAAAACATTGAAACACGCATATAAAACAACATTAAAAAGGTGATATAGACTAAAAGAAGGAAAGTGTTTCAAGGTGAAAGTGATAGACATCTTGGAAATTTCAAGAAAGAAATAGACTAAAATCATACTTTGAAAATATTTTTATATGGTTATTTGATATCCTGTAAAATGCTTGCATGAGTGATGAAGATGCTGCTAACAGGAGCCCTGGGTGGCATGGTGGGTTGAGTGTCCAGCTCTTGGTTTCCGCTCAGGTCACGATTTCAGTGTCCTGGGATTGAGCCCTAGGGCAAGCCCTGCATGGGGCTCTGTATTTTGCAGAATCTGCTTGAGATTCTTCCTCTCCCTTTGTCATCTTGATTCCCCTCTTCTCTAACATAAACAAATAAATCTTAAAAATGGCAACATGTAGAGAAACAAGAATAGGAAGTAAGAACAAATAAGGAATGTAGAATCTTCACTAGGTTGGGAATGAATGTGTTAAAGTTGAGGAGTTATATAAAATTAAGGGATTGTTCATTAAAGATGGAAGGAAGATCAATGGAATCTATTTTCAGTCTCTTTTTCCTCCCCTCTGTTAACATTGGGCTTCATGAATCCCTCCTCTGGTTAATTCTGTCTCTAGACTCTCCAGTTAATTTTTCACATTTCCTGGTGCATTTAAATTATTTTACTCAACATTTGGTAATATATTTGTGCTGATGCCCTGTCTTATAACAATAAATAAATCTTGATACAAAGTATGTTGTGACCATGGATTCACTTTGTTAGTAGTCTTAATATTTGAGTTAATTGAAACTTTTTTTTGAAAATAGAAAAAAAAAAGACAAAATATACAAACAAAGCTTAAAGCTTTTGGCTTTAAAAACTGGTTGATCATTGGTAATTGTATTACCCTACCTCATTCCAAACTGATGTAGCAGATGTATCTTGAGTCTCTAGAGAGCCAGAAAAACAAAATTAAACCAGTGCCAGCTTTTCTTTTTATTACTTGAGACATATTGGAAATGGGTCTGTTTTCCTTGCTTCTAAACATCTATGGCCACCTTCAGTTTGTTAACCACATTTTGGAATGCTTTCATTGATTTTATCTTATGCACTTACCCCTCTAAGCTTTCTTCCTTGACTGCCAGTGTGTTTAAACTCATTTTCCAAAAGAATGTTTAGTTTGTAAAGCATGGCTTACAAAAAATACCAAAGTGAACTAACCAGAGTTCTAGAAGGAAGAGATGGAAGTATTTTCACTCCAGTAGCCACTTTTGCCTTTATATAGCTTCCTCCTCCACCCCCTGTAAGAGGCACAGTCAAATGAAGTTTCTGGCTTTTTTTTTTTTTAATTTTATGCTCTCTTTCCCCATTACAAAAGTAATTTGTATATAGCTATTAAAAATATAGGGGCACCTAGGTGGATCAGTCCATTAAGCATCTACCTTGGGCTCCGGTTCTGATCCCAGGGTCCTAGGATCAAGCCCCACATCAGACTCTCTCCTCAGTGGGGAGTTTGTTTATCCCCCTCCCCTTGCTGTTCTCTCTCTCTCTCTCTCTTTCTCTCTCTCTTTCCCTTGTCAAATAAATAAATAAATAATGTTAAAAAATACATAGTGGCTACTTCAGTATATGTGTACTGGTAAGATCCTTCCTTCTTAAATTGGGCCACAGTTAGAAAGATATAAGCTTGCAGCTTCATATTGTCCACCATTGTAGAATCTGGGAGTGGGAATATTTGAAAATTGCCTCTTCCTGAGAGATCTTGGCATGGGGTGTAAATTTAGCAAGTTCGGTGGTGATTTGTTCTTGTCATACTCGTTTGTTCTGATATACTTGTCTGGATAACATCGTTTTGCCATTCTGATTGCTTTAGTTTAGAACTTTGGTTGCTATGATACTGTTGCATAAAGCAATGCATCTTTTAACCTATATTTAGTGCCCAGAATTTTCATTAGAAAAATCCAGCCACTTATGTGCACAGTAGTTCAATGTATAGTGTATGAAAGAATAAGGAGTGATTTAGAAGAAAGGATATATGCCATTATTCTGTGAGGAACAAAAAGTATTTCTGACAAATTCATTTCACCAGGGAACTTGGGAGGCTCATCAACTTACATCTGTTCTAAATACAGTAGACAAGTTTTATCCACCAGTATATTCAGGACACCTTGGAGAAAAGGATGTTCTTACATCTGTGGGTCTGTATGTGGCTTTGTTTGTTTGTTTGTTGTGTGTAGTTAAGATATATGACTCAAAGAGCAAATCATAGGAGGAGGAGCTATTGCCAAGGCATTAAAGTTTATCCCTGCATATTTCATCAAAAGAAAACAGAAATAGATATCACTTAAACATATTTAAAATGAAAACCACTGGTAAACCATTACAAAAATAAATAATAGACTTTCACAGTGCATTTAAAATTTTTGTAGTAAAATTATTCCTTGTGAAAATACATAGGAATCACATTTTAACTAAAAACATGTTTGATTCTGTCATCTTATTAAGAAGGATAGCTATAGAAAAAGTCTGCAAGGTACTAACTGGGCACTTAGTCTCTCATTTTCTTAGATACCATTTCAATGTCATATAGTCAATTAAAAATTTAATTATAGAGTAGTTAACACAATAACCAATGCAAAAAATAAATCTTGATAAAGAATTGGAGAACTGCTAAAATGGTGTATAAATCACATTTAATTTTGAATTTGGCTTACTAAGACACTTAAGTGAAGGAGAAAAAAATCTTTAAGCTTCATTCTTGACACATTGATGTTTAATAATAAATATGGGCCAAAGCTAGGGTAGATAAGATAGAAAACATATACTACTAACAGAATTCTTAATATTTATTTTAGTATAAAATAATTTAAAAAACACTCATATGCACCTTATTTGAAATACCAGTTACAAGCTGTGGTGAAAATAACATATTGTAATATACTCTAGTGCTCTTATTTAGAAAAATCATATATAATTTTTAATGGGAAGGACACAATAATTATATTGAAATATACATTTCAGCATTAAGAATTACTTTAATAAAAGTAACTATGTAAAAATATGAATTGTATTTAAAAAGAAAAATCAACCACTTAATTGTGAAATAACTAACAGAATATTTTGAACATAATGTATTATATTTGAAAGAATAATTTACCCAAATGATTTATGGAGGTGCTGCAGAATTTATGATTATGTTATTATTTATCAGAGAAATATGATGGGTTTTCTTTATCTGAATCCAAGGACATGGAAGTTTTTCCCATCTTTCTTACAAATGTGATTAATGAGTAACTTACCACCCAGAGCAATAACATGCATATATTCTTTGCTTTTGTAAAAAGTAAACGTAAAGTTCTCTAAATATGCTTTCCAGATATTTTTCCCTCTTTTTTTGTGTATCAAGTCTTCTAGAAAAAGGAAGAAAAATTAAAGCTTGTGGTTGAAAATTACAAATCCGTATCATAAAGTAAATAGAATTGCTTTGTTTTTCTAAATTAAAAATATATTATCCATGTTTACAAATTCTTCTGAAAGTGAATCTGTCCTGTCTAAAACAGAGTCATTAGTCAATTAGACTACTTTCCTTGTCAAATTAATATTAATGTGGTTTTCATTCTTAATTCTTATTTATACTCCAACCTCATCCCCCATAGGAAGTATCTAAGCACTTGAATATCTAGTCATATTGTAGAAGTATAGAATGTAAAATTGGAAATCCACATGATACTCCTTCTAGCAGTTAAAAATAAAATTTTTATAGGCTGTGTTCTGTTACATGCAAAGGAACTAAATTGTTTTCCCAACTTGAACAAATATTTAAAAAACTTAAATGACATCCATTTTGAAGACTATGTATATATGCAACATTTCAGTATACTGTATTTAATTTTTTATCTCTGTTTTTGATTTGTATTCAGGTATTAATAGTCCTGATTAAATATTCCTGCAAATTTCTCTGCCCTAGGATCTTATTTTGCTACTAAAACTGATTATCAGGGGCACCTGGGTGGCTCAGTTGGTTAAGCGACTGCTTTCAGCTCAGGTCATGATCCCTGAGTCCCTCCCCCCAGGCCCCCCTCCCCTAGCATCAGGTTCCCTGACCAGCAGGAGGCCCACTTCTCCCTCTCACGCTCCCTGCTTGTTTTGCCTCTCTTGCTGTGTTTCTCTCTGTCAAGTAAATAAATACAATCTTTATTTAAAAAAATGTTTCTCACTTTTCTTACAATATGTAAAGTACGATATAGAAATCTGTGTTCATGGTCTGGATTTTGAGGAAGGAGTGGATGGACTGAATTTTAACAAATATTTCTAGAATAATAAACCTAATTTGAGGGTAGATGTGTTGACTGCAAGGCTTTAAGATAGCCCAAGAAATTGTATGTATGGTAATCTTTTAATGGAGTTGTTACTGACCTAATGTGGAGATGAATCATAATTATAAAATGTCATTTTTTTCCTTAAGAAAGAAAGCTTGGGAGATTAAGGGGGAAGAAACATAGTATTCCAATTCTTTTCCATTGTGTTTCATTACTTTATTACGTGACTTGAACAATTTTCCTAGTCTTTAATTTTAATGTCTAATGAATATGTTATAAATAACTATTCCTTCACTCTCCAGGTGTTTAATTATCAAACAGCATAGGAACCTTTTGTACTACTATTTTCCTTTTATATTTTATAATGATATTAGCCTGCCAGGACAATTATTTTAGTTATTGTCCCCAAAATATATGTAACTCATTTTAAAATAAAATTAGTTCTTCCTCACAATTGCCTGCCTCCCCAGCACAATGTCTTTAGAAATTTAGCACTGGTGAAATCTACCAGCATTTAAATTGTGATTCATGATACTTGCATTTTAAGTGAGGGTTTTGTCTGTCTGCCTGCCAAGGCATGCCCTTACTATTGAGCTCAGGTGGATATCCTTGTCCTACCGCACTTGAATGCCCCTAATTTTATTAAAACACAGTCTATGTAGCAGTCTAGATCTCTGCAATAGCCCCTGTATCATTTCCACAGAATGTTGACATGTTCTCACTGCTCTCCATGGCCATTGTTCCTCTGCAATGGTTTGCATAGACTTTGATTCAGAGTAGAAAGGAAAAGACTGCAGAATTTAGTTTAACAATTTAACATAGGAAAAACTTTTCATGACAAATAAATATATTTTTTAGATAACTGAGTTTTAAAAATGCAATGACATATTGATTCATTTGATTGTAAACTGAAAAAAAGAAAAAAAGAAAGAAAAGAAAACTACTAGCTGCCAGGAACTGGGATAGTCACTGTAACTTGCAAACGAATCACTTGAACTTGAAGTCTCTAACCCTCAAATAAATAAATTTGTAGAACTGAAATGATCTGAAAAATAAAAGGCAAGATAAAAATAATGAAAATACATGGCAGCATAATATATATTATATAGAGAGTAGTTTTTAATATAAACTTTTAAGAGTATCACATAGGAGTGCAAACTTTATAGCCAGATTGCTTGAATTTACTTATATTCTCTGGTTATAAGAACTTAGACAAGATACTTTATAAAATGAAAATATAGTATTAACTGTCCCAGGGGGTTGTTATGAGGTTTCAAAGAGTTATTATATATGTCTAAGCAACCTACTGGTTATGACATACAACCTACTGTATGACTCATATGCAGGAAGTCACCACTAAAGACAGTTAGTAATGATGTCTCTAACATTTTGTTGTTTTAGAAGTACAAAAAGTATGTATAAAAAATTTAGGAAAACAAACAGTCTTGACCTTTATTAAGTTATTTTTTGTGATTATATTAAATATTAGCACCATGAAATACAAAATACAAAGAGGAACGAAAACTAAGTTTCCCTAAATGCAAAAAAAGAGAAATATTTTGAAGCAGTTGTGAAAATTTACAGTCATAATAAGGAATTTCTACTTCCATGTCTTACCATTTGTTTACTGTTACATAACCTCATTGTATGAGTTAATATTTTTAGTTTGTAAATATCTTTGTTTACAATCAGAGTCATTACTAGCATAAATGTAGTCATTACTACACATCAGTTTTAGGGGTATTACTTGGTATTTGAAAAACAGTTGTGTATACAGGACCTCTGTAAAGTTTTTATAACTTAAAGACATGATATCTCTATGGAAAATTTAACTATTATGTATTTCAATGTTAATAAAATGCAGTTAATTATTTTTAGGAAACTGATGTAATGTCTGGGTTTCTAGGCTCCAGGATTCCTTTATTTCACTGTTTTCTGTAACTCTTCCACTGTTATAATTAAGTAACTGAGAACTAAGGAAAAAAAAAAGTTTTCCTTTTAAAATGTACATTTTTAAAAAGTCTAATATTTTGCTGAATCCTAATTGCTTTCCTATTCCAAGCTCATGTGATTGATATCATGGAAGCCTTGTAATGTCCTTCACCTTTTTCCCTCAAGTCTATACCTAAGATGCCTCTATTAGAACTTGTATCATACCCCAGTCTTGCTTTACCTTCCAAAACAAAAGGGTGACTAAAAGGAATTCACCATCAGTCAAAACTTCATCATTCCAGCCAGGATCAGTTGAGGAAATAGTGCTAAATATAAGAAATGTCTTTTGATTGCCATATTCTTTGTGTTAGATTGATTTCTTTATATTGAGGTTCTTGTATTTGCTCCTAGCCTTTTGCTAGGGATGATATTCAGGAAAGGGAACCAATAATGGTATATTATTAAATTTCTGATGCAAAGAGGAATTCTTTTCCCAAAGGAAGTTGAACTAGAGAGAAAATGACATCTGTGTGTATAATTCCTTAGCAAATATTGTGATACTGTTGTATTTATTGTAAACAAATACTTACTAGGTATGGTTTTGGGATACATTTATAGGCTAGTTCTGGTTTAGTCAAAGTTACCACATAGATAGCAGTAACTTACAAAGAAAGAAAAATCAGGGGCACCTAGTTTGCATAGTTGGATGACCATCTAATTCTTGGTTTCTGCTCCATTCCTGATATCAGGGTCCTGAGATCCACCACTTATGTCCTCTTCTATGCTCAGCATGGAGTCTGCTTAGGATTTTCTCTCCCTCTGTCACTCTCCTCCCTTCATCTCCACCCTATAAATAAATAAATAAATACATAGATGATAGATAGATAGATAGATAGATAGATAAATAAATCTAAAAAAGAGATAAAAACTAGTACATGGAAAGATGTTAAATATTTATATAATACGTAGATATGTGTATATTATACATGTAAAAAAAGTAAAGTCACTAGCATGGGAAGATATTTACATATACATATATAAATAGTTGTATATGTACATATACATACATATGCATATATGTATATATAGGTGACTTAAACATTTTTCATATATTTTAAATATAAAAAATTACAGTATTAAAAAATCCAGTTTTGTTTCAGAGTTGCAATATTGATATTTTCTTATTTTCTTACAGCATTTACGATAAATAATGTCTGAGTATCAGTGGACTTTCATGAAATTTGGCTCAATTGAATGGATTATGGACATTAAATTTCTATTTAACATGTTCCATTGTTTTAGAATTACCCCAGATTAAAATGTCCCATTATAACTGGCCTACCCCGGTGTCTATCATATACATGTATGCTATCCAACTATGCAAGAAGTAAAAACACTTGCAAAGTCTTTATCTAAGTGTTATTTCCTTGCTCTCTCTTTTCAAACTTCCATAATGGTCCCATTCAACCCAGTAAGTTGTCTTTGAAAGTAAACCTGGGGGCACCTGGGTACTCTTTGGTTAAATATCTGCCTTTAGCTCAGGTCATAATCTCAGAGTCTTGGGACTGAAATCCACGTCAGGCTCCCTGTTCAATGGGGAGCTTGCTTCTCCCTCTTGCCACCCTCCTCATGCTTTCTCTCCCTATCTCTCTCTCTCTAATAAATAAAATCTTGAAAAAAATAAAAAGTAAACCTAGTATTGGCTTGCATAAAACTGTGAAATCTACCACTAACAGTATTGTTATTTAAGTAGGTAATCTCTTCATAAAGTGAAATTATGGGTTTATTGTTAGGAACATAAAATAAAGGGTTCAATGATCAGACTATTTCTACTTCAGAAAAAAATTAAAATCTACTTGAGTATGATTAAATTGAATGACTAAAATTACTTTGAATTACTTCAATATCCACAAAATAGGTATGGAACAAGGCAGCCAGAGAAAATGTTAGATTACAGTGCAAAAGAGAACTAAGATATCATCCTTCACAACCATAAAATCTGCTCATTGGTTGCAAGGATTTGACTGTGTGTGTGTGTGTGTGTGTGTGTGTGTGTGTGTGTAATTCTATTGATTATGTGTCCTTTAATTTTGATCCTGAAGTACCATGTATTACCACTCTTTTTTCCACGTGACTCAAAATATGATGGCATAAAAAGTCATTCTGGGAATACTATAGCTCTTTAGCATCCTGTGTATTAGGTCCTTAAATTGTATTTTAATACATAATACATGATTAGATAAGTAGATTTTCATGGAGGTAATAATTCACTACTCTCTGAATTGATTCTGTTGAGCTCATGATAATGTATCTCTTATTCTAGTCTACAAGAAAGGAAATTTTTTTCCTCTCTCTAGCTTTGATTATTTCTCAAGAAACAATTCTATTTCTTTTAATATGAAAGGTTCCCTCAGTAGCCACAATGCAAATGACCAACATGATGTAAAAGGCACAAAGTCCAATAACAGTTAGGATGCACTGCTAAAACCCAAGCTCCTCTCTTGTCTGCATGTATATATTATCACACATAATCATCTCTTTGGTCATTTCAGCAATGGAGCATTTGCTGAGCTATAAATGAGGTCTACCTATAACTTCCTTTTTACAGATTACCAAAATGTTGAAATGAAACATTTTACTAACACTTTGCCTGTATCTGGAAAGTCTCTAATTTTAAGAAAAGCACAGATTGATATAGCTTTACTTATTAAAATGTTCTCATTTTTACATTTTTTTTTTGAAGTAAATGATTCAGTGCTGTCTTTTTATTGTTTTGCCTGAACTAACTGAAAACAAATCAGATTTACTGCTGGGTGATTATCCTATAAATAGATAACCTTGGTGATAAAATAATCTTAACTTATTATATCTCATTACAATACAATATAATGTGATATAACAATAATATAATATAATGCAATATAATATGACAATTATATTCTGTTCCACAAGATTTATATAGTGTCTGCCTTGTTCCAGACATTGCTATGAGAGGCAAGAATAGAAATAGAGTTTTGAGATCATATGGACTATTTGGCTTATTATATTGCTTGTCTTTATAGATTTGGATAATTATCTTAACTTCTCAAAACCCCAGTCTTTTTCATATATAAAATGGAACTAATAATACCAACACGTTGGTGTGTGTGTGTGTGTGTGTGTGCTAAAATCTAGCAAAACTCTTATCCATAGCCTGCAAGCCCTCCATGGAGATTGGCTGATAATAATCAGAGCAGTTTGGAGAAACTGGTTAAAGGTAGATTCCGCATTCAGTTATTTTCACAAAAGAAGCAGGCATATAAGCAAGCAATAAGAGTAAGAGTAAAAATGCAAAATATTGGAGTACCATAGGAAGGAAAGAGATTGAGAAATTATTAACTGAGGAGATGCTGCTTAATTAGATTTTGGGGGAGGAACAGGAGTTTCACAGAGAGGTAAAAAAAGCAAAATAAATTATTTCATACCAATGAAATGTGGTTAGAAGACAAGGAGGGTCAATGCAGCGTGGAATGGGGTGGTAGGAGCCATCAAATTCAGAATGATGGAAGAGTAAAGTGTGAGGGAGTCAGATGGATTCCACGAAGGGGGATGTAAAGACAGCTGCTTTTTTTTTTTTCTTCACAGATGGATGATCTTCCTTTACAGCTCTGAGAAAATTTCTCATACTCTTTAAAAGCTCAATATTTATCCAAGCATCATTTATTGATGCCAAATAATAAGTATTGAGTATAATATATATTATATATAAATGTAATGATTCACTATTCTTAGGTCAAACGGGAGGAAAGGCATATCTATAATTAAAGCACACCGCAGTATTGCTTTAGTAGAGTTCTGTAGGAGACACTCCAGAGGAAAATTCTACATCTGCCTGTCATAACCCTTGCTACCAGGTTAATACTCTGACCATGACAAACTATAGAATCTGGATACAATATTTTTTATTAAGACTGAAATCATTAGGAAAAAAAAAAGCCAAGAATTTAGCAGTCAGTATTTCAGAGAAGGAAAATGTATTAATGGTGAGCTTAATTTTTCTATAGACTTTCCCTGTCAGGGAATTTTGTTTATTCACCACAATAGACAGAGAGGTAGTAACAACCCCATGTTTGTGGCATCACACTTATCTGAATAGGAAAAATATTTGATTTAGGGTTACCAAAGCAATCAAGATTTGCAGAGTCAGTAATCTGAATGCAATGTTACATATTTAGTGCAAGACTCCAAGAAACTAGACCAAAAACAGCCATTAGGAGGCTCAGGAGCTAAGAAAGATTTCAGCAGTCTCCCAGTGTTGGGAGAAAAATGGGAATACGTGGTGTATAAAGGAAGAGGGTCTCCAGTACAGCCCCTAAACTTTTAGCTGAGACTTTTTTATTCCTAACCTTAAATATTGATATATAATTTTAGCCCTTTTCTATTACTGCCAGTATGTCAATGATTTCCAAAGCACTGAAGAATCAAACATTTTTGTTAAGTCCTTTTTTTTGTCTGAGTACACCCCAAATATAGAAAAATTGGGTCTTAAAAATAAACGTTGTATCTTTATTTCTTATCACATAAAGAAAGTTTTAGGGAAAAGAAAAAAAGCATACCAGAAAAATAGAGTTCTTAAAGGAAACCTCTGAGAGCAGTCTGACTGAAATGAAATTATGATAATGCCATTTTAATTTGGAGTTGTTTGTCTTCAGGTCTTGTTGTGAGATCTATCATCCCTTTAGGCTTATCTAGATTATTGTTATCATTTTTCTGAATTCAAACAAAAGTCATAAGTCAGAAGTATATAATTTGCACCCAAAGATTGCATCAACCTTTTGTTTCCCTTCTGAAATCATACAGATTGGTGCAAATATATACATATATTTATATATAAATATATATATATTTATCAGTAGTTTCTATTTCTAGTTTATTACACTTACTATGGCCTATATAAGAATAAGTTAAAAATATGAATTTCTGCCATCAGTTTTGTACTTAAACATCTAGCATGGAAAACAACTGAAAAATAATATGCTACTTTTATTTCTGAATGATGCAAATGATTGTGGCAAACATGTTAGCTTACAGCGTATGCACTTTTCCCCAGGTTCCTTCTATCTCCTGCAAAAATAAAATAAATATAAAATAAGATAAAATAAAATGTAAAGTAAAACAAAATAAAATATAGTAAATAAAGTTTAAGTTAAAATTTCAGGAAAAATATGAAAGAAAACAGCAATACCTATTATGGGAAAATGCAATATGCTTTTAAAAAGTCATTTATGTAGGGAATAATGACTATAAATTTTTTACTCATTTTCCAAGAACATCCTACATAAGAACTAAATTTATGAAAAGAGCAATTTCCATATAACATTTGGGAGTATTACTTCCTTTGTCTAAAATGCTAAACTAGCCATTCATCCTTGGTTGGATATTTTGATATGATAGTGTAATATTTTCTGAAATCTTGTTGCTTAATAATGCCAGTCTCCAGAGCTCATGAATCATCATTCCTGGTTCTGAAGCACCTTGCCCAGAAAACAAAACTTCTCAGTGAAGGACAATCTACCAGCAAAGAATAAAGGCATCGTTGTATCTTTGTAATTTTTCCCTAATAATTTGATATTAATTTGTGGCACAAATTAGGGTTTAGTTTTCCCACTGGTATTAACTTTGTATATAATTAAGTCGAACTAAAGGGTAATCAGTTAATTCATAACTATATTTTCCATGTCCAATTCTAAATCTGTTTCTTTAACTTTCCTAGCTGTTTTGTAAGTTCTTGGCATAGTCAAAGATTTTCTAACCAGATATATTATTGAGAGTTAGACAAAATACATGGAGGAGGAGGTATAACTTAAATTGCTTTCACTAATCCCCAAATCATTTTCCTGAAAATCTATAGAGGTATCAGCTTGGTATATTGACCCATAGGGTGGAATTTTTATTTGTGTTGTTTAAAACAGTTCTAAAACAGTGACTTTCCTTGGAAATTACTCTGAACAGTCAGAGAGACTCATCATATGAAATGGTTGCATGATTGATAAATCAATGCTCTTCAAACAATGATATTACCATTCATTCTAATAATCAGAAATCCTACAGAATGAGGCACATAAAAATATTGCAACAGAGGTGGGGGAATAACTTATAAGCTAAAACTCTCAACAACTACTTTGAAAAGAAAACAGCATATTTTGTAATTATCATAGTACTTCATTAGATAATATAAAGCAATAGATAGGAAGACAATGATTTTAGGAAACCACAAAAGCAATTGGTTGAAATTGAATACTTTTGTGTTAGATAATAAAAGAATTGGGTTTTTTTATGTAGATGTCATTACATTGTTCATAAAATAGAGAGAAAACACTGAGACACATGAAACTTGTTGAAAATTTTCCAATTAAGCCCTAATTTTAAATTCCTATTATAAAAATCTATAAGACATTTCAGTAACTGGAGTGTCTCTTTTTGTGAAATATTCTGAGAAAATTCAAAGACAAATGTCTTAAGGAAGTGCTAATAAAATGTGCTAGAATGCACCTAGAGCCATAATTTTTAAAAAATCTAAATCTTTTAGGGGCGCCTAGGTGGCTCAGTTGGTTAAGCGACTGCTTTCAGCTCAGGTCATGATCCTGGAGACCCGGGATTGAGCCCCACATTGGGCTTCCTGTTTGGCAGGAATCCTGCTTCTCCCTCTCTCAGTCCCTCTGCTTGTGCTCCCTCTCTAGCTGTGTTTCTCTCTGTCAAATAAATAAATAAAATCTTAAAAAAACCCTAAATCTTTTCAAAAGAATTGTTATCCAGAATTGTATGGAAGATTAAAAAAAAAAAGTCAAGGGAGAATATGTTCTTTTGTTTTTTCCCTAAAATATACTTTCTCATATTTTTCTTTAAACCTCTTTAATACAATAAGGAGAGTTTTTGCCTCTGATTTACTCAAAGTATGTCTGTAGTATTTAATTTGTTTGCATCAATAATTTAGTACAACAATTTAAAAGAAAAACATGAGCTAAATATTTTCCCACTTTGCAAACAAAGACAATGAAAACCAGAGAGTTTAAACCATTTGTTTAAGGCATGGAAGAAAATTTAAAATTAAGTAAGACTACAAATACTTAAATAGTTAATATCCAATGCTATATAACCATATTTTGATAGTATTATACTATGGATGAAATGAAATTTGTTGACTATTGTTTAAGAGTCCTATTTTTCTTTTTAAATGTCCTTTTTGACAAATAAGAAATTTCTATGTTTTTATTTATTTTTCTGAAAAATAAACCTTCTATACCTGTGATTTTTTTGTTTGGAATTTAAGAAAAAAATGAGTACTCTCTTTTGTGCATTTAAATAAAAATTAGGAAAAGAGTTAAAAATAATGTTAGTGGTTGCCTGCCATATTCTTTCTTTGGGGAGGTTGCACACTTTTTATTATAGATATATGAATTTGCATAAATATTTATTAAATTTTTGCAATGATTCACAATATTTTTTGCCTACTTTTAAAACACTAGATTATTTTGATATGTGATATAATTAAGAGATTAAAAGAGTCAAAACATCAAGCAAGTTGAAAATCATTTTAATTATTAATGCTGTGTAGCAATGATTATAATTATGTATGAAAGTAGTCCTAGGCTAAAAATATGAATAGGACATTCATTGAAGAGGAGAATCTAATCACTAATACATTTCTGAAACAGTTTTTAACCTTGTAAGAAATAAGGGAATTGCAAAAAAAAAAAAAAAAAAAAAAAAAAAAAAAAAAAAAAAAAAAAAAAAAAAGAAATAAGGGAATTGCTTTTTGTTGTTTGTTTTTAGAAATCAGAGAATGTTAATTAAAACATGAATGGGATAGTGATTTCTTCCATGAGATCAGCAAACAATTAAAATATGGTAATATCAAGTGTTGACAGAGAAGTCAGTATAAGGAAACAGGTTCTCTCTCATCTGATGGAGAAGTACGTCAAGAACAACTGGCAATATCAATTAAATTTTTATATGTACATTCTCTATGAGTCAGCAATTCTAATTTGAATTCTTAGAATTTAGGCTTGGGGAACCCTCCTATAAGAACATAAGAAGAAATTCTCTTATATCAACATAAGAAAAAAATAATATTCGCCACAGCATTGTTTGCAAAAGAAAAAAAGGCAAGTAGATATCACTTAACATAACTAAACTAAAAATAATAAGTCAGAATCATGTGACTACTTTGCTAACACAATTTAAAAAGAACATATTTCTTTAAGTTTTCTTCCTTCCTCTTAAATAATATACGTATTTCCCAATACTGTGCATATATGCATGTGTGTAAATACATAGAAAACAATTCTGAGAGACACATAGCAATTACTTACCAATAAGAAGACTGAGACTAGTGGTATTGAAACCAGTATTTGTAGTGACTATATTCTTATGTAGAATGTTGAAATTTTTTCTGTGAAAATGTGTTTATGTATGTATTATTTATAAAATTAAAACTTTCATTTAAATTCAGCTTAAAATAAATACAATAATAGATTTAAGAAAGAATATACATAATCCTGAGACTAATGTTCTCCATTTAGTTACCGTTTAACTTTGTGTCACAATGGAATATAAACTTTCAGCTCGAGATCATCTTTGACAAAATTTTAATTCTCATTTCTATTTTGAAACAGGTTATGTCTCCCTCTAAACGATGTCTTCAAGCACATGTATCACAATGTTATTTCTGAGAAACACTACTTTAATAAGTATTATAAAATACTCTCAGTCATTTTGGTTATGCATAATGCACAGATTCTTTTTTGTTGGATGATGATAGCCCTGGAGAATTTTGAGGCATGTGAAAATTAGCCCTCCCCTATGGTCTTGCTACAAGCTCGAAAGGAAAAAAAATTGTATGTCAATTCTAGCTGTATATGTGGAAATGTATTAATCAACCATTAAGAAGTAGACATGAAATAGTTCATGCCATTTATTTTGTAAGTGCAAAAGGTCTCTGATCTTTTGATGCCTCAGCCACACCTTGAACGAAATGTTCATATGAGGCAGGCATGCTAATATTCTATTTTCCTTTAGTTGATAAAGATATTAGAAATTTTGAATCCAATGGCTAGACAAAGATGACTTAATGATAAAGTTTTGTGATAATTTTATCCTCTCATTATGCAAAGTTAAGTAGTGATTTTTAATTATTTTAGTCAATTTACATATTTTGAATCCTATTCATTTTACTGAGAACCTATTGTTAATATCCATGATGATGATGATGAACAAGTCATTATTTTCACCAATAAAAGCATAATTCTAACATTCATTATGCTATTTGGAAAAGGCCTTGGGATTGATTGACATATGGACAGTAGAAGTGCTTTTAACAGTTACTCCCAGTTTAGATTTCCTAAGTTTAATTATAACTGAACACTCTTAAAGTTCAAATACCTGATTAGGGCAACTGACTAAACTGAAGTGTAGTATAATTTATCTTGTGCATTAGTGGAGTTTAAGTATCATCAAAACATGAATATACTCTGTTTACAAGATACATATTATATATTAACTAAAACTTGTTGGTATGACTGGAGAGCTTGGAGTTTATCGCTGTACCATAGTGTTGCAATTGAGAACTAGTACATCATTGAATATTGAAGATACAATGCTTTTGGTTTAAAAATATTGTGTTAAATTTACAGATAACTTAATTCCTTATCATCTTTTGTTACTTTAACAGTCAAGACACTTGGTTACAAAGACATAATCCAACTCAAACTGATTTAACGGTTCAAAAGACAGACACACACACACACACACACACACACACACACACACATAATAGGATCCAGGTTTGGCTTAATCTTGGCTACATCTCTATTACTCCATGAGTCTCCAAGACTGCCTCCTTCATGTATTATTTCATCTTTCAGATTGGCATCCACGTAATAGCAAAATGGCTGTAATGCACTTATCCAATGTATATCCTGATTGGAGAGATTATATGTCAGACTTTTGAGCAGAGGTTCTATGCTTCACTTTAATTGAATCAATTTAATCACATTCTTATATCTGAAGAAAATTCTGTGGCCAGGGGATGGACTATGAAGATTGGCATAGTCAAGGACTCATGCTTACTTTCCTAGATGAGTTAGGTTACTCTCCTAGGAATAACATGTAGAAACTAAGGTCAATAGTAAATAACAGGCAGTAAGAGTGGGTGCTTATGAGGAAATAAACATATATCCACTGCAATTACTAACCTTCTGCTGTCTGCCATTGAGAATACTATGGTAAACCCGCTGTATTTAAGTAGCTTGAAGACCAGAGGGGATAAAAATAAATAAATAATTATTAAAATATTAAATTATTTGTTTACATTCCCCCACATTGGACTTACAAATGTTATAGAAAGAGAAAACCACTTTATATATATTAATTTGATATACAGTTATTATAAAAGAACCATATAAAGAGATCTTTCTAAATCTTTTTTCTGGTGATTCTTATAGTACTCTGGTAATGGATGTCATCTAGATGGATGACATTCTTAAATACATGGGTGTTAATCAAAATGTGGTAAATATCATTTAGAGAAAGCAAAGGGAAGATACTCACTTTTTTTCTCCAGGGTGCATTTTTCTAAATTAAGGTAGAGACAATATAAGAAAGAGAGACTAGTTCTACTGGTCTCTGAATTCTTGCTATTTCCAATGCTAGTTTTGTCTTAAAAAATAAAATACTTGAATGGAGAAACAGAATTTGGTCATTTTTTGTTCTTTGACCTGTTCACACAACTTTACTTTCATTATGAAATTAATGTCTCTTGGCACTCAAAGCAAAAATTTCTCATTTTTCCCCAAGATGTATAAATAGAATACATTTGTAATATGTCCATTTACTTGATTTAAATAATTCATGCCCATCTAGGCATAAACTCTTATGTTGAACTCCCCTTGCCTCTAGTAATGCAGAAAATAACAGAAGCTAATAATAATAGGTGCAGTCACATTTAATTACTAGAATTAATGTAAAGACTTTGTAATTACTTTCTATAAAGCTTTTTCTTTTAATTCAATGAAAACAGGCCAGAAAAGCAGCTAATTTCAGAAATCCTGTGGCTTCTTGCCAAGGGTTTAAGCCACCGATGATACTTAGGGTCATTGGTTCTTTGAAAAACCAAGGGTGCCTGCTAGTTGTAGGTTTCAGTAACACCGTTGGGAACTTTCAATTTAACATGATGCTTAAATGGCCAGTGGGAGTATTCAATAAACTCAATCAATGTTGAAAGCAAAGTGCTATTAAAAACATGGGTAAACATTGATTTTAGGCTTCTGGTCCATTTAGGGATTATTCTTGGTGAGGTCTCTACCACCTCATTCTTACAGTAAGAAGTAACTGCCATGGTAACACATAAAACTGCACACAATAGTTGTGAGGTCAGCTCCTGGCCTACGTTCTTGAACGACAGCATTTTTAAATCTTATAGTATTTTCTAAATATCCATCTTAGGATGGAAAACCTCTTCAGGTTTTGAGGTCTTTTGGGGTATGCATATCTAATTTTCAATATGGCTGTAATTTTTGTCTTATGCAACAGGCAACAATCTTATATTTTGAGCATTTCCATTAGTGTCACTTCTGAATCCATCATCATTCAACTTATGTCTACTAAAATATATTTTGCTGATCTGTACATAAATGGGCTGCTAATTGTAGCTGCAGATGGTTCAGAAAGATACTTTACAGTGAGCAAACTTTGGATGACTGAAAGAAAATTGACAGAAATACTATGAGGAGAAATTGTATATCATTTTAATAACTGAGGGAATAAACTAAAATCAAAACAACAGGAACAATAACAACCTGCTTCCCAACAAAAAAATTGTCATATCCACCTGATGGATTAAAATGAGTGGCCATTTCATACAAAAAAACATAAGACTTTTCTGTCCTCCCTGTTGTAGAGGATTTTCTGGTTCGTTATTGGATTGGCAGGATATGAGAGGCTGTGTGCTCTCAGTAGTGATTCACTGTAGGGAAGGTAAGTGTGTGAAACTGAGCCAGAGTCCTTCAGGGAAACCAGGAACCTGCTGAGTAAACCAGCCTAAATGCCAAGTCCAGGGGACAGAGCTAGATGGTAAATGAGAACAGCGTTTTAGTTGGGAACCAGACTTCAGCTGAGACAAATTGCAAAGAAGTGAGGAAAGACAGGGCCAAGCATTAGAGAGAAGTGTTTAGCTGCAGTATACTAATAATTGCTTAGAAAATTGTTGCTCTCCGCAACACTGGTGCCGGGGAAGGATAACTAGACCAGCCTGTTATCCTCAGGGGGCTGAGCGAGATGATAAGTGTGATGGCCCGGCCACCACCCTGAAACTGGGAAAGAAACCACACTGAGCCGGGAGTTGAGTCAGCTGTGAAGGCGCAGCAATCTCAGCTTTATTGTATCAGAGACACAGTTATATAGAGAGGAAAGGAGGGGGTAAAAGAAGTAGGAGGGGCCAATAGGAGCTCATTACGTGGCTATCACTAAGGCCTTAGGCAGATTTCAGGCCGGACTGCTGGGTGGGGCTAAGTTCGCCAGTCCGTGCCCGGGCTAAGATTCAGCTAGGTCAGGTACATGGAAGTATTCTGGAGAGGCCCAAGAGGCCACCCCAGCCACCTTCCACTAATGGTCGCAAACTAGCAGGCGCCAAGAGATCCCAACAGAAAATAAACTTATTTAAGTGTTATTAAAAGTCATTTCCAACTGTAAGTTCATAATTTTATAAATAACCATTTTAAAATTTCTTGTCAGTGAGCTACAGAAATCTTTTTTGTTATTGTTGTTGCTGTTGATCTAAAAGCTTATAGGGTCTTTTCTTTTGATTTTCTGATGTATCATAAGACTGTGTGCAGGTTTAAGCCTTTTGCTCAGCTCTCTGGGCATTTGGTATTCCTGTTCAATTTGGAAGACTCTTTCAATACACAGGGGAAGAATTTCTTCATTTCTATTTCTGCTTTTCAGTCATTTAAGTAGTTTAATATTATCTCCCTTACCAAGATCCCTCTTTTGTTTATTTTTTACTATTTTTTTCACATGTTTTCTTCTTTGCTGTCTTCAACAGGACTGCATTTAATTATTAAAGTTTTAAATTATATTTTCAAAATTTGCAAATTTCTTTTGTGTGCTCTGCAATTCTTTATTTCAACAAACTTTTCTTGTTTTTATTTTATGGGCTCAATAACTTATTAAACAACTCTAAGCCATACGTTTCAGACGTGTAAAAATTTCTCCGATATTCTTTTTGTTATCTGAAATCTTATTTTCTCAAAACTCAAGTGATCTTGGCTTTCTGTTAATACCAAAAAACAAAGGGTTAGTTTGGATCATAGAAAAAGCTTCTTCAGTTTAGGTTTCTCAGTATGTATGCCTTGCTTTTCAATCTGTCAGAAATACTTTAATAACATTTGCATGTTGATCAATATATGTAAGTGTCTTGGGTTTCCTCTGTCAATATGTAAAGAGGCTCACTTTCTCAGAAGTCCTGTTTCCTTGATCATAAAGCTGACTGGCAACTGAAGGTTTGTGGGAGAGCTGTGAGACTTCCGGGCAAGTTTTGGTAAATTTATGTGAAGACCAGAAGGGGGTATACTGTTTCTCCTACCTCTCCTCTGCAAATCTCAGATAAGATGAAATGACTCTGAAGTCTTAACATCATCTTAGAAAACTTCATTTTTCCCTAGGCATGCAATTTCTAGAAACAGAACTCCAGTTTTTTTCCTTGACAAAAATAGCAGGTGCTAAATCCCTGCATAAAATGAATTGGGGGATATGGAATAAGTAGGGCCAAATGACTTAGCAACTTTGAGCACAGAAGACCTTCAGATTAATCAACTGTTTTCTGTTCCACTACTTCCACTCTCAAAGTGTACTTGTCCCAGTCACAGACTTTTAAAAAATTTCCCCCCACCTTTCTTCTTGACTTAGGTTTATATGCTAGACTGCAGCTTCTTCTATTCTGATTATTTAATATATATGTCTTGATTTTCAACCTGCCAGAAATATTTTAGTTCTGTCTATATGTTTCTGACACATTTCTGTTATAAATGTTATATTCCTCATTGTTACAGGTTTGTACTTCATTTCACTAAGAGTTGGGGGAAGTGGAAGGCAGATAAGGATGCTTTTTCTGCCAATTTGAACTTGAACTAAATTTTCTAGCATGATTTTTAAACTCAAACATTGCATTAGTTTCCTGTTATTGCTGTAACGAATCACCACAAACTTATGGCTTACAACACAAATATTAGCTTATAGTTTGGAGGTTAGAAGTCTGAAAATGGGTCTTATGGAGCTAAAATCAGTCTCAGCATCACTGACTTCTTCCTAGAGAGGCTGGGGAATAATCTATTCTTTGCCTTTCCAGGTTCTAGAGGCTGCTTATGTTTCTTGGTTCACAGTGTATCACCCCAATATCTGCTTGCTTGTCACATTTCCTTTTCTGAGTCCACCACCTCCCTTTTTACCTTATAGGGATCCTTGTGATTCCATTGAGACCACATGAATAATTTAGTCCCCAAGATTTCCCCCACCCTCAAATTTCTTTAATCACACATGCAAAGTCCCTTTCACCATGCAAGGTAACATATTCATAGGCTCCAGGGATTAGAACAGGGGAATCATTGAGGGGCCATTATTCTGCCTACCATAATCATGTACATGGTTTTATGTCATCAATCAACGTCCTGGGACATCATAACTAATCGCTATAGAGGAATTCCTTCAATTAGGTATCATAAATAATCAACAAGGTATCTGTTGTGGCATGAATTTCACCCAATTAAGGATACAAATATAAATAGGAATTATTTTAAATAATAACTAAAAATAAGGATAAGGTTTAGAAAAGCCAAGGCTGAGTTATAGCTGCTTAATTTTGAACATTTGCAGTGGTTTCTGTTATTATTACAGATCTCGGCCAACTGAGTTTCCATCACTTCAGACGTAAACTGCTACCCAGCCCCTAAATACTATGCATATAAAATCAGTAAGGAATCTGAAATGTGATCTTATTTAACACCTCATTTTAGAGAAAAGAGTTCCAAGAAATCATAGAACTCCTACAATCAAGTAATATAAAAGCAAAGATAAAACCTAAATTCCCTGGGGTGTCTGAGTGGCTCAGTCAGTTAAGCATCTGGCTTTTGGCTCAGGTCATGATTCTGGGGTCCTGGTTGAGTCCCCTGTCAACCTCTTTGCTCAGTGGAGAGCCTGCTTCTCCCTCTCCTTCTGCCTCTCCCCACTGTTCCTACTCTCTCTCTCTCTTTCTCTCACACACACACACCCTATCTCAAATAAATAACATCTTTTAAATAAATAAATAAATAACCCTAAATTTCCTGAATAATGTATATTTCATTAAAAATGTGTCAATTACTTTTAATGTTTGTTCTTGCCTCTGATTAGTAAAGCTTCCACAAAATTTTACATGCAAAGTCTTATTCTTTAAGCAATTTTGGAAATCAGTCTTTTATCTTTCTTGGATATATATGATGAGATTCATTATTTTAGATTGCCAGGTTAGATTGTGTAGTGGTAACAAAGTGGTTAAAAGCAAGTATCTGTGCCCAGAAACTTGACAGTATTCAGATATATTCTGCAACCTGCTCCTCAACTTTAAAAATTATGAATACACATATATTTAGTTAGTAGTACCTGCCTGAAACTGAAACTTCAGGATTTCCAAACTTAGGAGAGAAATAATACATCCAGATGTGTAGTCTTTGCTATCCCTGAAATAATCTTGCATAAACAAATGGTAAAAGTGAGGAAGTCAACTGAGAGAACTCAGACTCTGTAAAGGCAGGAGTTGAACCTGATATTTCTCTGTGTTCCCTACATTGCTCAACCCAGTTTTGCATTTGCTGGAGGTCAATTAGCACTTGGCTGCTAGGTTAGTTGAATTCTCAGAAGCAGGAAGAAAAATCATGGGGAAGATGGGGTTCCTGGGTGGCACAGTCTGTTAAGTGTCTGACTCTTGATTTCAGCTCAGTTCATAAACTCGGGGTCATTAGATGGAGCCCTGCAGCAGGCTTTACACTAGGTATGGATCTTCTTTAAGATTCTCTCCCTCCCTCTGCCCCTCCCACCTGCTATACATACATACATACATATGATCTTTAAAAAAAATCATTAGGAAGATGGACATGAGAATGTGTGTCTCAGTATCTAGGGCTAGTTTCTTTCAAGATGCAATGATATCAGAGCAGTTTACATCTCTGGCAACCCCTGAAAATAGCCTCTCTGCCCATGAAAAAACTTTAAGCTGTTGAGACTTAATTTTGGTCACAGTTTTCTTTTAGAGGATAAAGACAAAACAGAATGTTCTCTGAAGTCTTAAAGGCAAGGTATGCCTGATAGCTACTGACTGTTGACACTGGAAAATATTCCATGTATGTATTGATTTATAATGAAAAAAAGTCTGTCTTTACAACCAGATCATTTATAGAGAGTACGCTGGAGAAATGGATCTTCAGACTCTAGTCAAGATCACCTTGATTACCTGTCAGCAATTTTCAGAGACCTGAAATTGAGATCATTTTAATATGGAACAGATATTCTCCAGCCCATGCCAATCATTACTTATGAGTGGCTTCAACTGCTGAATTAAAGAATTGTGATACAGATTTGCAAAAATGTATCATGAAACCACTGAATTTTAAAGGAGGAGGCTGTGAAACCCTGGGGTGCTAGAGGCAGCACCTAATGTGCTGTGAAAGCACATGAAGTTAGAAGGATGAGCTCCACTACCACTTGACCCAGAAAAACAAAATAAAACAAAACAAAAACAGGAAAACCCCAAGAAAACAAACAAAAACCCCTCAGAGGTTGAGAATGTTCATCTTTGAGCAGACTGTGTAGCTTAAACAATGAACATTTGTTTCTTACAATTGTGGAGACTATGATTATTTCTTTCTAAGAATGGGAAGGGAGAAACCTATCCCTGTTTTCTAGTTCCCAGTAGTTTTCAGGGAGTCTTCTGTGTTCCTGGGCTTGTGACAGAATAATACCAATTTTCACATGACATTTTCTCAGTGTCTCTTTTTCTTTTTCTTTGATTTGTCCTTTTTAGAAGAGCACAGGCTTATTGGATTAATCTCCATCCTAATAATTTCATCTTTATTTGATTATCTGCAAAGCTTCTATTTCCAAATAAGTCACAAGCACAGATACTGTGCATTAGGACTTCAACATCTTTTGGGGGAACACAATTCAACCTAGAATACTGTCCTAGGAAGACTAGCTGATGTTGGCCCAGGATCTTGCAGAAGAGATGGCATAATTGTCCTTGATGCTAATGATAGGCCACATATGGTAAAAGATGCCTACTACTTACCCCAGCTGCTGTTGGGTACTGCAGAAGGGTGATGGAAGCACGGTCAGAATTAAATGGGAGAGGGATGTCTCGGTGGCTCAGCTGGTTAGGTGTCTGCCTTTGTCTCAGGTCATGATCCTAGGGTCCTGGGATTGAGTTCCACACTGGACTCCTTGCTCAGAGGGGAGGGAATCTGTTTCTCCCTCTGCCTGCTTGTGTGTGCATGCTCTCTCTCTCTCTAACAAATAAAATCTTGAAAGAAGAAAGAAGGAAAGAAAAAGAAAGAAAGAAAGAAAGAAAGAAAGAAAGAAAGAAAGAAAGAGGAGAAGAAAGAAAGAAAAAAGAAAGAAAGAAAGAAAAGAAAGAAAGAAAGAAAGAAAGAAAGAAAGAAAGAAAGAAAGAAAAAAAAAAGAAAAAAAAAAAGAAAAAAGAAAGAAGAGCGGCACCTGGGTGGCTCAGTCATTAAGTGTCTGCCTTCAGCTCAGGTCATGAACCTGGAGTTTGAGGATGGAGCCCAGCATTGGGCTCCCTGCTTGGTGGGAAGTCTGCTTCTCCCCATCTCACTCCTTCTGCTTATGTTTCCTCTCTTGCTGTGTTTCTCTCTGTCAAATAAATAAATAAATAAATAAATAAATAAATAAATAAATAAAATTTTTTAAAAAAAGGAAGAAAGAAAGAAAGAAACAGAGAGAGAGAAAGAAAGAGAGAGAATTGGGAGAGGGCCACTTAAGCCTACACATGTAGCTCAAGCCCAAGGTATCACAATGGCCTTTGGAGGATATAAATACTGAACTAATCCTAAATCTGACATGGCTGATAATTAACCAAAATCCAGGATTAGCACTATTTTGGCGACACACTAATACATGATCCTATGAGAAAATCCTATTTTTCCCATTTCTTTGATGGTATGGAAGTACATTTTGACTTTTAATTTTCTATTTTTGCTTCTTATTGTTTATTCCCATGGGAATCTCTATGGTGATAAAGCTTATCTGGAAGAAAAGAATAATATATCTTTTCATTAATTAATTAAAAATTAAAAAGTACTTCTATACAAATATATTTTTGATAAAATATAGAACAAAGTAACATGTAAATATGAAATTATTTTGTTTCACTTCTTGAAATCTGTGATATTAAGCAGGAATTTCTTATTGAATCAAATAATTAAAGGAATTGAAGAGAATAAAGATTCCATTTACATCAAAGTTATCAAAAAAAGTGGTTATTTTTCTTTTTTCAATGTTTATGATAGCCTTCTAAAAAATGGTCTCTAGGAACACATATCTTGACACTTTGGTCTCTAATCAGGGGTACATTGAAAAAGAAAAGCAGCTAAGTAGAAATTATTAATGTCACCAGTGTTAAAAAAATCTTCATTGGAGCAATCTGAAATAGGAAAGTAGTTTAAAACTATAATCCCTGACATTAAAAGTCTACATTAAAATATATTTTAAAGCCTTACTCTCAAACTATGGGTTCTTCATTAGAAAGAAGATAGCTAAGACAATGTTCCAATATCAAAGTATGTGAAATTTCAAATTCTAAAGAGAATACATGTGCAACAGTGTAATTATCTAATATTAGTAGTTTTGAGGGGAAAAGTTTTTCTTTTAATGAAGACATTATTTCACTAAATGAATCATAGTTTGACTAAATTCAGTTTCTCATTCAATGATAATTCAGCTTTTAAAAATTGAACTTTATCATAGTCTAGAGGAAAGAGGATGAGTAGAAATATCTACTTTTTTTTTTTTTTTTTTTGGTTATCTTATGACTTCATAAAATATTTATTTCATGGAACCAGACTCTGGTTCTCAGTATTTTATAACCTGGATGTTGATTTAATCAGTCTGTCTAAGGATGGTTCATGTGCTAGTTTATTCATCCAAATAATGATAAATTAACTTAAAGTCAGAAAGCAATTTTATAACTGTGCATGCAGTCATTGATATGTTTAACCATGATCTCCACTTACACCCTAACAATATCCCAATAGTTTCCTGCAATATGGAGTTAAGTTTATCATATTTATCTTGGCACATAGGACTCAGGGACTTTATTCCAAACATTTCTATTACTCATCTGCTATTACTGCTATTACTCATCTGCTATTACTCCTACTCTTACCTGCTACCAGCTTTACCTTCTCCTGATTTTATGTGTTGAGTACATTATACCCTTCAAAAGGTATTTGTGCTACTTCTTTCTAGAGCTTTTCAAATCTTTTCAAATTCAGCTCATGTTATTTCCTTTACAAAAATTTCTCCTATTCTACCTACAGCATCCAAATGGAAAATGAATTATATCTTTTCTATATTCTTTTACTTAGTATTATAGCTATGTTTCATATTTGATTTCCCCTATGATTATACACTTAAAGACAGTAAATAAAACATCAAGACATATTTATTATCACATTCTTCATAGTTTTATGCAAAATTTCTTATATTTAGTATATTCTCAATAAAATAATATTTTTAAAAGATTTTATTTATTTGTTTGACAGAGAGAGATCATAAGTAGGCAGAGAGGCAGGCAGAGAGAGAGGAGGAAGCAGGCTCCCTGCTGAGCAGAGAGCCAGATGTGGGCCTCTATCCCAGGACCCTGAGATCATGACTTGAGCTGAAGGCAGAGGCTTTAACAAACTGAGTCACCCAAGCGCCCAAATAATAATTTTATTACATATGCTGACATTAAAAAAAAAAAACCAGGCAAATATAATGGTTATGCCAGTTAATCAGTTCACAAACTTATTAAAAGGCTTGACCAGAGGAATTTGGAGAATTTTAATTAGTAACATTACTAAAATCTAGTAATTTAATCTAACTGCACCAAAAAGAAATGCTTGCCAAGCAAATACAAATGTTTATCTTTAGTGTTGTTATTCCTATTTTCCAAGTAAGAAGCAACATATTACATAATGTTTAGGCCATAAGTAGGCACTCAATAAATGTTGCAAGAGTGGATGCCAGGAACAAATGCTGGCCTTTTGGCTCTTCCTTCTCTTCCCCTAGACTTCAAGCATGCCTTAGCCTTATGCTGACATTACATAGAAGAAGTTACAATTAATTAGGTCACAGTTTATCCTACATTGGCTTTATTTTAGTCTCTTTAATGAGATTTGAGAAGGACCCTTGTGTAATTATTCTCACATTTAGGAACCATCTGTTAGAATGGGTCACTTCTGCAGATGGCCAATCTCATTAATTTATGTTGAATCTTTCCAGCTTCAATAACAAAATGAAATTCTCCTAGTAGTTACAATCTTTGGAGGAACACCTCATTTGGAGTCTTCAGCCATCTATGATCTGGAGAAGGAACTAAATGTACCCTGATTTATATGCAAATTTCTTTTGCAATGAGAATGATTCACATCATATGAAGTACAAGTCAGATTGACTCCACATTTATATAGCCTATTGTTATGCCCCATGGAGAGCAGGCATGCCATTTAAAAAGCTGGTAATTTGAGACTTAATTAGTATTGACTCAAATGGTGACTCATGACAACTATGTTCCTTCAGAAATGACAAATGATGCATACTATTGAATTCTTTCATTTTCATTCAATTCTAAACATTGGCAATAGTGAGTTTGAATTCTGCATGGAAGTATGTCCACATTTACCTATAAAGAACAATATTTGGTCTGTACCTTTCAGTTACTTCATCTTTCTACACTGTCAAAGAGTAATGTTATTACAAACAGTCCTAAAATTGTATATTTTGCATAAATGTCCTGCACAGTTGCACATATATACTAAATAAATGAGAACATTGAAGGATTTTAGAGAAAAGTGGCATAACCTTGATTTCTCAGATTATGTTGTTATATATATTTTCTTCATAAAAGAAGAAAGTTACTGTCACAAAAGTTAATATAATGAAGAGAGATCACTTTTTGTTCTGTAGAAATATTCTTACTAAGTTGAGGAAGTTCCCTTCTAAGTTTACTGAGAGTTTTTATTACAAATGGATGTTGGATTTTTGTCATATGCTTTTCTATATTTATTGATATTATTATTATTTTCTTTTTTAGCATACTGATGTTATAGATTATATTAATTTATTTTCAAAAGTTGAATCAGTGGCACATGATGGGACTAAATCCCACTTGGTGGTGATATATAATTCTTCTTACATATTATTGGACTTGATTTGATAATATTGATTAAGAATGTTTTCATCTACGTTGATGGGAGATATTGGTATGTAGTTGTCTTTTCTTATAAAGTTTTTGTTTGCTTTCAGTATAAGGAAATACTGACCTCATAGAATGAGTTAAGAAGTAATCCATCTGCTTTTATACTCTGAAAGAAAATGTAGGGAATTGGTATAATTCTTTCTTAAGTATTTGTTAGAATTCACCAGTGAGCCCATCTGGGGTATGGGTACTTGCTATTTTATAAGATTATTAATTGTCACTTCAATTTCTTTAATAAATACAGGCCTATTCAGACTGTCTACTTATCCTTATGTTACCTTTGGCAGATTATTTCTTTCCTGTAATCCTCTAATTTCACTGAGGTTATAAATTTATGGGCATAGAGTTGTTCATAGTATTCCTTTATTATCTTTTTAGTGTTCATAAGATCTGTAAGGATGTCCCCTCTCATTTTCAATATTAGTAATTTATGTCCTCTTTGTGTATATATAGTTCTCATCATTATTATATTATTTTCTTCATAAAAATATTACCATAACTTCCTATAGACAACAGTCCTGTCCAGATTCTTTTATAATAACTTCATTTAAAATTTCACAAATCAATTGTCTTTTTTTCCTTATTTTCTGGATGCCCGAGAGACTGCATTTCCTCAAATATATAGAGTAGTCCTGAAAACAATATATGGCTCACTATATAGAAAATAGATGGTCACTGGGCACCTGGGTGGCTCAATGGGTTAATGCCTCTGCCTTCAGCTCAGGTCATGATCTCAGAGTTCTGGGATGGAGGCCTGGGTGGGGCTTTCTGCTCAGCAGGGAACCTGTTTCCTCCCCTCTCTCTGCCTGCCTCTCTGCCTACTTGTGATCTCTCTGTGTCAAATAAATAAATAAATACTAAAATCTTAAAAAAAAAAGAAAATATATGGTCACTATATAGAAATAAATGTTATCAGTTTAGAGACTGTCTTGGTTTTACATTAGTGACTGATGGCAACTAATCAGAAAAACTTCTAACTTTTTTTTGTAGCTAATAATTTCCCTTCCTAAAGTGGAATGGATGGAAATACATTAGCAGGGGCGCCTGGGTGGCTCAGTTGGTTAAGCGACTGCCTTCGGCTCAGGTCATGATCCCGGAGACCCGGGATCGAGTCCCACATCCGGCTCCCTGCTCAGCAGGAAGCCTGCTTCCCCCCTCTCACTCCCCTTGCTTGTGTTCCCTCTCTGGCTGTGTTTCTCTCTGTCAAATAAATAAAATCTTAAAAAAAAAAGAAAAAAGAAAAAAAGAAATACATTAGCAGAGGGGTGCCTGGGTGGCTCAGTCATAAAGTGACTGCCTTCGGCTCAGGTCATGATCCCAGAACCCTGGGATCAAGCCCCACATCTGGCTCCCTGCTTGCCGGGAAGCTTGCTTCTCCCTTTCTCACTCCCCCTGCTTGTGTTCCCTCTCTAGCTGTGTTTCTCTCTGTCAAATAAATAAATACTTAAAAAAAATACATTAGCAAAAAGAGAAGATAGTTTCATTGGCCTGGTGACTGAATCAATGCATGGGAAAGATGGAGAACCTGATTCAGATTTTGGATTGGCCCTACGGAAAACATTGCCAATCTGAGAACAAAAGGCAATGATGAGATGACTTTCTCATTCTTGAAAGTTCTCCTTGGAAGGGTTATGTGATATTCTACTTACATTTACTTGTATAAAGTAAACAACAGCACATTTCTGATTTTAATTAAGACGGAAGTAAAATCCCTCACAGAAAGAAGCATCCAAATATCATGTCTAGGCTTGATGAATGGCATGAAGTATTGAATTCTTCTACAATTTTGGGTAGCCAAATAGAAGAGTTACAGAATCAATTTTAGAACCCAGAATTAACATGTATGAAAAATATTTGTATATAGTAACATAACACATTAAAATAATTAAAATATCAGTAATTTGCTTCTATCTGTTTTCTAATTAATTATGAAACCTGAAGTTACCATTCTAAAAACATGTCCTAGTGATGCCTGACACTTGAAACGGATTCTTTTGTGTCTTCTTTTTATAATCTTTAAAGTCCTAATTGAATAATGGTTGAATGAAAGAAAGAAATGAGAGTAGGAAAGAAAGATATAAAGATAGATGAAAGAGGAGAAAGGAAAGAAAAAGGAAGAAATGAAGAAAAGGGAGAAAGAATGAAGAAAAAGGAAAGGAAGAAAGAGAGAAGGAAAGGAAAGGAAAAAAAAAATCTTTCCATATGTGTTATAGTGTGAATAACTATCTTGGTTTCTCTAGAACCTCCTTACATATGGAATTTTCAGTGCTAAAATGGAAAGTCTGGGGCAGTGGTCACTTTACTTGAATACCACATAAAGAAGTATAAGTTTGCCTGCCACAGTTTTCTGTATGCTTAAAGAAATACAATTCCTGGATCAGAGACAAAGGACCCTCTCACTCAAAACAAATATATGAGTATTGACATTTTCATGTATCCATGACCTGAGTCTTAATCCCCATAGAGTGATGTGAAAAGTGTAAAGGTATACTTGTACATACAGTGAGTTGTGTTACAAGCAAGGAACTCTGGGCTTAGGGAATCCAAACCCTTTAATAGGTAATCAACCCGATTTTTGTTCCAGAGGGAAATATTATCTTTATTATATTGGACAGTAAGCTTACCTCTTCTTGTCTCTGGACAGAAACATTATTTCTACCTTCCAAAGCTTTTCATGATGCAAGCATCCATGAACAGATAATCAGGAATATGGGTAGTCAGTTTCCCTGCTGGAAAGACATGCAGAACTGCAACAGACCCATGGAACGTTGTCTCCCAACAAGTTTTCTAGATTTTTAAACCTGTTATGGGATGTACTATAACATTTTGAGGACTCTTGAGAGAAAATTCAACAGTCTCTCTTTTATAATTTAACTATTTAATGTATAGGTATTGCAAAATTTTAACATAAAGAATAGCTATGTAGGGCGCCTGGGTGGCTCAGTGGGTTAAAGCCTCTGCCTTCGGCTCAGGTCATGATCTCAGAGTCCTGGGATCGAGGCCCACACTGGACTGTCTGCTCAGCAGGGAGTCTGCTTCCCCCTCTCTCTCTGTCTTCCTCTCTGCCTACTTGTGATCTCTCTGTCAAATAAATAAATAAAATCTTTAAAAAAATAAAAAAAATAAAATGTACTGTATATTGTTAGGCACTTTGAATTCAGTACTTAACAAGTATTATAATTCTATCAAGTGTATAATAATAATTATTCTCATGTATTTTATGTTGTTACCTCTTCTACTATTAGTTGTTTATGAATATCTGAGAGGAAGGCATTCTAGGTTTCTTCACTGTGAATTGCTGACCCATATATCACATAAAGAATGGTCGTCTAGGTAGAAGTGATTTAAAATATGCAGGACTACAAACTATTGTATGTTTGGCTGTTAAAACCCTTTTCACTATATCCATTTCTGTAAGACTGAAGAACTAAGCTTGAGTCAGGAAGAGGTTCATGAGGTGCTAAATCTAGTCGATTTTTAATTATTTAAAATGTACCTTTTAAAAAATAGTCAGAGCTCTCAATAACCCAGTGACTATTACTATTATTTATTTGCTACATCAGATACTTTATGGTCTCCATTGCATTTGTTGGCACTTTAATCATTAAATGTTTCTCAGTTTATCATATTTTAACATGGGGCTTCAAAATCTTTAAACTTTATTCTATTCAGCATCTATTTGGGCAATAAGTATAAGAAGAGCTATTATTATTGGCAGATGGACTCAACAAAAAATATAATTCAAGGATAAAAAGTTTTATCAATGGCTGAGGATGTTTGGGCGGCTGTTTGGCTAGAATCTATAGCTGCTGTCCTAGTGGTAAGTATTTCGAGCAGGTAGGGGTTCAGAGTGTTAATCTACTTAGACAACAATCTAATTGCTGTTCCTTCGCTTGAAGCAATAAAGCTTCATTTGAATCTGACATTCCATCTGTTAATCTCCTTGAAATTTCAGATAAACAAACTGAAAGAAATCAATCACCATCCCACAGCATGCTCTGTGAGTTTCAGGGATTCCTGGGAGGCTACAAAATTGAGTGTGATCACCAATCTAAAATTGGAGTTCAATTACAAGGTAGGAAGAGAATAGAAAGGACATGAATTATCACTACTGAAACATATATGGAGCTATTTGTGAGTGAATTTCAAAGTCTGCAACCATTTATCTTTAATGTCTGAAATTATGATAAATTTTGGAAGTTGTAGTGGATGTTTCTTCCCTTATCATACTGGGATTGTCCTGAAAACTCATTTTGGAAAATTGGTCAAATAACATGTTGCATGTGGTTTGCTATGGACATATCTAAACCTTATCTCAGCAAACCAAGATTGAGTTAGTCAAATGAGGGCAAATTTGAGTTTTAAGTATCTTCTTTAGGGACTATCACCATGTTGTTAAAATACTGTGTTGTGGACTATAAATGGTCAACAACATTTACTTATAAGTTACACTATTGAAAAATGAGTATACTATCCAGACTCTCTGTACTGCTTTTTGTCTGCTGGTCTGATACCAGAAACATTTTCTTTTATTGTTTCTTGTTTTTTTAAACTTTGTTTAGCCACTTAAAGAAAGTGCATCAAATCCATTCAAAGTTGTATATTTGTTTTTCAATAAAAAATTACAATTCCCACCTTCCTCTCCTCCCCCAAAATGACCCAGAACCCATTAATGGGGGTGCATCCATCCCTTAGGAGTTGTGAATGTTGGCCACTAATAACTCACAAGTATTCTCTCATCACTTTCAGGCAAAGGTGGGCCTCCTTGTCAGGAGCCTTCCCTTTGAGCTCCCCTGAACCCCCACCCCCATCCCGCCCTGTGTCTCCTGTGGCCATGCCTACCTGTCATGAGGTATACATATTTGGCCACCTGGCATCTAGATGGAAGGAACTCTGTGGAGTAATTTGTGGATCAGAGGTTCCTGTGGGATCAAAGTTAAGCTATTGTTCAGCAGATAGCACATTATTTAACACCCCCTCCGACACACATCCACATATGCTTTGTCCTACATTCCTCACTCCTCCTCCTGAGAGCTTTCCTCCAATTAATTTCCTCAATAAGAATACCCATCTTGGTTTTTGCTTTTTTTTTTTTAAATGAAGCAGCATCTTTTTTTTTTTCCTATTTATTTATTTGACAGAGAGAAACACAGCTAGAGAGAGAACACAAGCAGGGGGAGTGAGAGAGAGAGAAGCAGGCTTCCCGCCAAGAAGGGATCCTGCTGCAGGGCTCAATCCTGGGTCTTTGGGATCATGACCTGAGCTGAAGGCAGTCGCTTAACCAACTGAGTCACTCAGGCACCCCACAGTCTCTGCTTCTTAAGACCTGAAAGTACCTACTAATAGAAGCAGGGGTATTATTATTTATGTATTTTATTCTTTATACAATTAACTGTTCTCAAGAAAATTACAGTATCAATACGTAATATTAATGGGTAATTTTCTCTATTCTATACACTAAGCCAACTACATAAATATATCATCTGATTTTATATCACCTAAAACACTATCATTGGTAGTTGCTATTTTTTTTACAATTTTACATTTGAATAAACTGAAGCAAACAGAAATTAAGTAATTGGCAGAATAATTGAATAAGTGAAATATATGTTGCATGCTTGCAGAATGTTTTATGTTCTTTTTTTTTTTTTTGAAAGATTTTATTTATTTATTTGAGAGAAACACAGCCAGAGAGGGAACACAAGCAGGGGGAGTGAGAGGGAGAAGCAGGCTTCCCGCCGAGCAGGGTGCCCAATGTGGGGCTCGATCCCGGGTCTCCAGGATCATGACCTGAGCCGAAAGCAGTCACTTAACCAACTGAGCCACCCAGGCATTCCTGTTTTATGTTCTATACACAAAAGAAATTATTCTGAGATTTAAGTCACTACAGTATTTATTAAGGTGCCAGATATGATAGATAGATGACAAATGTTATGGGAAAAATAAAACATATTAAGGGAGATTGGGATATAAGTGTGTGGGTACTCTTGAGCGTGTTTGCTTATAAGGTGGGGAATTGCTTGTTGTTTGTTGCAGTTCTCTGTTAAGGTGACACAGAGCTGAGACATGAAACAAAGAGTGAGTGATCTATGCAGATGTGTTGAAGAGAAACTTTCTAGGCAATGGAACAGTGAATCCAAAGATCCTGCCAGGTTGATTTGTTTGGTGGTGCTAAATGTTGCTACATAAGCATGAGCAAGGGTGAAGACAGTGAGAACAGAGAAGACATTTTCTTTTATCCTAGGTGAAATGGGATATAAGTGACATCTTGAGCAAGACATAACCTGTCTTCTGCTTCATATGGGACCCTCAGTTTGCTGTGTGTGGTTCAGGGGCAAAAGTAGAAGCAAACAAAGCAGTCAGAAGATATATGTCATTATTCAGGAGAGATATACAGTAGCTTGAATCAGTGTTAGGATTCTGACACCAATTATGATGTGCACTTTTCCCCACCCAAACAGTTCTCTGACGTCAGTTGAGTGTTACAATTCAACTCAGTTTTCACCCTATCTACCAGGTAATAGCATCAGATCTCATAGATTAAGGGCTCAGTCCTATAAGAAGCTCCCACCCTCTACTCCTACTTCAGAAGGAGTATTGGGAGTATTGGGAGTCCATACCGTTACTTGTGCTTCTGACCATCTAACTATAGACTAGCGATTCTAACAAATTCCTCCTCAGGTTGAATTAATTTGTTAGAATGGTTCAGAAGTTACAGAAAATTTTACTTACTAATTTCTGGAGTATTGTGAAAGGATACAACTAAGGAGTGGCCAGATCAAAGAGATACATAAGACAAGGTAGGAGAACTTTCATGCCCTCTCTGACCATGCCTTTCTTTCCAAATGTCTATGTGTTGACCAATTCAGAAGCTCTCCAGACCTCATGCTTTTGGGTTATTGTGGAAGCTTCATCATCTAGGCATGGTGAGTTAAATTATTGGCTGCCGTAATAATTTGTCTTATGGAGGCACCTGCCAATATTGGGACTAAGCCTTAATAACCTTCCTTGGCCTGTAGGTTGAAATATAAAACTCAGAATAGCTGACTGCCAGGATTCCAGGCAAGACAGAAGGAACTCTGCATAATACAATGAGAAGAATTAGGACCTGGGGCAGGGGCAGGTAGGGGTTTAAAAAAGAGAGCATTGGGGGGGGAGCCAGATGACATAATACTGATGGCTACACTAGGAATTCCTCCCCACTGTTTCCAAAATCTTCAGTGTTCCTACAAAAGTCTTGAGGTAATTGAATTTCTTGTGGAGAGGCAGCTGTTTCAAAACTAGGTTGACACACGGATATAGCTCCGCAGCATCAGGGACAAAACAGTGGGGAGGCCTCCTACAGTCCTGGGGTTATTAGAAACTTAAGGAACACTCAGTGAACTGAGTTCATTAGTCACTCTGACAGACTGCTCACCACCAAATCCTGTGCAAATCCTAAGCGGTTATACACACTTGTGGCTCCATTGTTAATAAAATAGAAAATTTACACGTTTTTCTAGTGGGCACTTATAACTGAATGTTGTATAGTTCTAACATTTCTGACATCTGTTTCATGCTGTGCTCATCTCTCCATCTCTCTCCCTTCCCCTTCTCCCTTTCTCAGCAAAGGAAAGAACTCTGCAAACCAGTAGAGGAAAGTTTCCTAATGTCTTTTCTTTAAAATCAGGCTATATACTTGTAAGGTAAACCTGTGGGCATGGAAATAAACATGACTACCATGTGAAGCATGTTTTACCATTTGGGGGAGGGTGCAAAGCACAGTCATATTAAGAATTCTAGGAGTTATTTCTAGATATCTAGACAACAAATTTAAAAGTATGAAGTTACTTCAGATTGTTTGTTTGATTCTCTTTATTAAAGAAATTCACAAAGGAAAAAATGTTAAATTAATGGTCAAACGCCCATGTTTCTTATAATCTATACATCTTTGCACTGCTCTATAAGGAATAGGTTGACAGGAGGGAAACAGAAGTCAAGAGCATACACATGTCTAAATATATAAATGCTTAACTTGACACTTGAGGAAAATGTAATGACATATCTAGTTAATATTTACCTGTGATTTGCTACCATGACTTATACATAAATGTAATGAACAATAGTGTAGAGCATAGTATATCTCATAGAATTTTATTCATCTAGACAGCTTATCTAGAGTTTGTGAATTAAAGAAAAAAGTATTTTTTAATTCTTTAATAAAAGTTTCAAAAATGGTTTATTTTTAAATGTAACATCATACCATAATATATTTTTTATTTTTATGACATTTTAAAAACAGCAGGAGTATATACTATGTATAAATTCCAGTAATGTTTATGTTGATTATCTCAGTGAAATCCAATATCACAATCACATCATCAAACAATGAGATTTAGGAAAGCATTATTGTTCAAACAAGTAGCTCAGTGTGATAAAAATAAATGTAAAAGAGTATAACCATTGTTTTTCAATAACAGCAAAAATTTAGCAAATAACTTTTGCAGAGGAACAGAATAACATTCTTTACAAATGCTTTTAATCTTTAATAAAAAATATTCCTATTACCTCTAAAATAAAATATCATACTTTGAAAATCATAGGAGTAGCTTGAACCAACTTAAAAAACAGCATAATTATTTATTATCTGTGCATTGGAGGAGCTTAGTGGTAGTCTGAGACTATTGTAGCAGTTCTAAGCACTGTAACTTTTTTCTAAGAAAAATGCCAATTTAATGCTTTATATCAGAAATAAATAGATATTCTATTTATATGCATAGTTTTATAGCTACTGTTATTGGGATAAACAAAATCTAATTTTATTATGATGTTTTTGGATGAAAAACAAAAAAATTCAAAGTAAAAGTACATACCTCTTATTAATGACTTTTGTGTATACTATATGATAGAACACTGGCCATCTAATATCTGAATTTATTAAATTTTTACAAATTTTATATTCACCTTCTATTGTTTTTTTTTCTTACAGTCACATTGCAGAATTTAAAAGGTAATATAATAACACCTAGTTTTAAAAATATGGATATTTTATCAATATATTGTGTAATGGACATACTAGTTTCTTACACTGTTACTGATTTATTTATATGCTCAATGGCCTTAAATGTGTCATTTCATCTTTTTATATGTGGAAAACATAATTAGGGTGGCATTATAAGAGATTTTTAAATCTATTGAACAAATAAAACAATGGAAGAAAGTGAATGATGTAGAAAACTTTCATATTGGAGTTGATTTCCTTGATAACTTTACTTATACTTTATATACATACATCTAGGTGAATCTTTTATAAAACATCAGTGCATGTTGAATCCTTAAGGATTGTCAATCATGAGTTTTTAATATAGGAAGTCTCTTAAATTACTATATTCTCCATATTCTCTTAAATTTTTATGTAAACATCACTAATCTAGAAAACACTGACAGAAATTAAGAATGGAACAGAAAATTTCTAAAGAAAATTAAAAGAAAGGAAGTAATAATGGAAAAGAAAACAGGGAAGGGAGGTTATATCAGACAAGATGATGATTATAGGTAAGAGAAAGATAAAAGGACAACAGTTTCTTGTTTAATGACTGAGCATAAACATCATGTCCCCTCATAAAGTTATCTTCTGATTAATTCTAGAATCACAAGATTCTTGTGATTAATATATGTAACTAAATTTCTTTATCAAATAGTTGAATACAGAATTGTATTATCCTGAACTGTAGAATATGGCTGCTCATTATACTGCAATCTACATCCTACAAACTTTGTTTAACTATTCCAAAATACAGAAGAAAGACAGGCAGATGGCAGGAAGAGTTGAAACTGTCCAAATTACTGAATGAAATTATATATTGAGAGATAAGATGTATTTTTAGATTTGCTTTATAAAGGAGTAGATTTTAAGGTTAGGGATAGGGTAAAATTATTTTTTTAGGCAGAAAGGTAATAACTTTACTGATAGAAAAGAGAAAAGGTGCTCAAACTATTACCTGATTGATTTGTTGTATGCAGGTCAATATTTTTAATGAACTGAAAAGCTCAAAAATATGACAAAAGAAAGATAATTTTAGGAGTTATGTGAAAATAGGCAAGCTAAAAAAAAATAGAATCTAGAAATAAATGGTTGCAAAGAATGTGATAGCCAAAATATTCATCAGGAAACCTGATGAATAAAAAGAATTGAAAACGGGGTAGAATCCTCAGGGGTAAAGATATAAAATTAAGAGGTGAAACTTCCTAAATTCTGAGGGATAGAGTGGCAAACTAGGATGCAAATGCCTTTTTCTACCGAAAAGCAAATGTTTCAATTTGGTTTCAGCTGATGAACAATAATAGATAAGTTAATAGCTACTCTTTGAAAATATAATGGTCATTTATTTGGTTTGTTTATTCAATCTCAGAATACATTAATTTCAATATAAAAAATTCTAAGAAAAAATGTCTTGTGATTGAAAATCAGAAAAATCCTTGAGATATATTAAATGTTGCAAATATAGTATTTTTTTACCCAGTCATGTAGCAATTCATGAAGCATGTCTCTAAATATGAAAAATAAACATATTAAAAAAATATTTAAACTTGATACTAGTGTATGCATATAAAACAACTCAGGCTTCAAGTGTTTGATATTTGCTGTTAGCAACATTTTCACTGATATTTCCAGTGGCGGTGGTCCTGGTTGCTCAACTATAGGTTCACAATACGTTTGTCCTCCTCTCTTTAAATGTGGAATGATCTTGACATTCTTGCCAATGTGACATAATTTCTTTTGGATCTTCTAATGTATCATACTGCTGGGATGATAGAAAAGAAGCAATGCAGCGTTGAAAGGGCTTTCTCAATGGTGATTTTATGGAAAAGAGGGTAATAGTTTGTTTTCTTTAATAGCAAGTTACCAAGGAATGTCAAAAGGAAACGATGACTTAACTCTTAGCTCTCTTTCTGATCCTTCATTGCCAACACGAGTTCTCTCCATGATCATCTTCATGTATTCTATATCCACTGAGTAAACCTTAATTCTGTAATACTGACTGCATTAAAAAATTAAATATTTTACAAAATTAAAAATTCAAGAGAATACGACTTAATGTCTGTTTTATAATTTTCTTCTGTTTACCCAAATTCAAATATAATTCAATAATGAACTATTAAAGTTGGAAAGGGACTTGGAGACCTTTTGGGTCAAATAATGCATTTTTAAAAAAATATTTTATTTATTTGACAGAGAGAAACACAGCCAGAGAGAGAACACAAGCAGGGGGGGTGAGAGAGGCAGAAGCAGGCTTCTCACCGTGTAGGGACCCCGAGGTGAGACTTGATTCCAGAGCTCCGGGATCATGACCTGAGCCCAAGGCAGTCACTTAATCAACTGAGCCACCCAGGCACCCAAATAATGTATTTTTAAATGAAATACTGTTTTAGAAATTATTGAGAGAGCTTTTTTTCTACTCTGTCCATTTACTTTTTGTGTGTTTCTGTGATCAGAATGTTCTACCTTATGTTAAATATAAAATGAAAATCTCTGAACACATGCAACATAGGAATTTGATTTAATGATAGCAAATTATTTGAGAGGAATACATGTATATAGATTTATATTGCCTACTATTTTTTTTTTTACTTTTGGAAACAGATTTATGCATCTTTAGCAGAAAAGATGCTATACTGAGTCATCTTACTTCTATTTTTTTCTTTTTTTTGTGGTCTGTCCATTTTCATTTTGCAAATAAAATATTTATTTTTGTTATTTCTCTACTAAAATTATTGACTTCCTTGGACTTATGCGTGTATTTACCTGATCTTTATTTATACTTTAATTTATCCATAAATTTGTTTATGCCTCTAGCCTACCAGCAAACATTTAATGAATAACTACTGCATACAAAGCTCTGTGCTTTATGATGAGTACATTTAATTTTATCAGTACATTTAATTTTAGTGATAAAATTAAATCTATTAAATTTTTAATATTCTTTACTTTTAAAAAGCAGTCATATAAATAACCCTTGCCTCCACACATGCTTAGCATCTCCCTTTATCAACATACCCTACCAGACTCACACATTTGTTAAAACTGATGAACCCACACTGACACATTATTATCACTCAGAGTCACAGTTGAAGTAGTTCACTATTGATGTTGTACATTCTATGGGCTTGAACAAATTTATAATGATATACTAGAAGATATTTTAAGGTAACTTCTTGAGATGTTATCCATTCTCCATCCCCTGAATCCTTTCACAACACCAATACTACATCAATGTTTTTGGGAGTAACCACAGAATTCTGCTTTCAAGAAGAGACTTTGGATACAGAAACAAACTGAGGGACTTGGAGGGAGGGGGATGCGGGGATGGGAGAGTCTGGTGGTGGGTACTGAGGTTACCTATTGCATGGGTCACTGATGTGGGGAATGGGGAATGAATCTTGGAACACTGGAAAAAAAATTTAAGTGACAATAAAAAAAAAAGAAAAGATACAAAACCTTGCATGGGATTGATACAGGGTGGGGGTGAGCTCTGAGAAGGGTTGGGGGGAGGGCTGAGGGAGGGATATCATTACTCTCCCCATGCCATTGCTTTAACAGAGAAGCATGAGCCAATATGACAAAATGTCCACATCTTTTGCATCTTGATGGCAGTTTCATAATAAATTTTTTTTCTGAGCTTCTCTGAAAAAAAAAGAAAAAGAAGAGACTGGTATTGTTAAGGACAAAGTGTCGAATAGCCTTTTGAAAATCATAACAGAGTCAAGAGCCTTGAAAGCCAAACTACTTTGGATTTTCAAAAGCCCTTCTCTGTGAGAAAAATCCCAAAGCATTGTGTGGATGACAAACAGCCCAAAACCTGAACATCAGGTTTAACCCAAGAACTATCTAGTAAGAAAAAATGCAGAAATCTGTAAGACAAGTTACCTGCCTGGATTGTTTGAAAATATCACAAGTGAAAAGCTTTGAATAACTGAAATGACTGTTAGCTTCATAGACTTCATTTTCAATACCAAGCAACATGTCAGGATCCTTTGAATTTAATCACCATCAGGTAGAATTTTGAGAGATATGAAAGAAGGACAATCCTTCTGAATGGTTACTCAACAAAAATGGAAATTTAAGAAAAAAAATATCAAATATATCACAAATTGTCAAGATTATGGTCTGTGTCGCTATTAAGAAAGAACTATGAACAATTGCACTATTGTAAAGCAGTAAATAAACAGGTTTTGCACACGAGTTAGCAAGAGGAAATGAAATTGAATGGAAATACATCTAGAAAATAGGAGCCAGAGAATTTAGATCCAATTACTTTTCTTTTTCCTCCATATAGTCTTATAGTGATGGTTCTCTTTTTACTTCTGGTCAATTTTTGATGCTCTTTGCAATATCATTTTAACCCAGATTACTTTTACCTTCTGATCTCTCATTCATGGGACTTGGCAGTAAGTAACGGGATTCTAATTCTGATTTACTTGGAAAGAAAATTTGATTGGCTTATCTTTTATTTCCCCCATAACCCAGCAACCCTATCCCTCCTCCTGCACCCCATAGCAAACTTCAGTTTGTTTCCTGAGATGAAGGGTCTCTTAAGGTTTGTCTCCCTCCCAGTCCCATCTTGTTTCATTTTTTTCCTCCACTACCCTCCATGACCCCCTGCCCTGCCTCTCAGATTCCTCATATCAGAGAGATCATATGATAATTCTTTTTCTGATTGACTTATTTCACTCAGCATAATACCCTCCAGCTCCATCCATGTCATTGCAAATGTCAGGATTTCATACTTTTTGATGGCTGACCATATATATCCAATTTATTCTTTATCCATTCATCTGTTGATGGACATCCTGTTTTCCAGAGTGGCTGCACAAGCTTACATTCCCACCAATAGTGTAGGAGGATTCCCCTTTCCTCACATCCTCACCAATATCTGTTGTTTCCTGACTTGTTAAATTTAGCCATTGTGACTGGGGTAAGGTGGTAACTCACTGTGGTTTTGATTTGTATTTCCCTGATGCTGAGGTATGTTGACCACTTTTTCATGTGTCTCTTAGCCATTTGGATGTCTTCTTTGGAAAAATATCTATTCATGTCTTTTGCCCATTTCTTGATTGGATTATTTGTTCTTTGGGTGTTAAGTTTGAGGAGTTCTTTATAGATAGCCCTTTATCTGATATGTCATTTGCAAATATCTTCTCCCATTCTGTCAGTTGTCTTGTTTTTGTTGACTGTTTCTTTTGCTGTGCAAAAGCTTTTGACCTTGATGAAGTCCGAATACTTCATGTTTTTCCCTTGCTTCCATTGCCTTTGGTGATGTTTCTAGGAAGAAGTTGCTGAGATTGAGGTCGAAGAGGTTGCTGCCTATGTTCTCCTCAAGGATTTTGATGGATTCCTGTCTCACACTGAGGTCTTTCTTCCATTCTGAGTCCATTTTTGCGTGTGGTGTAAGGAAATAGTCCAGTTTCATTTTTCTACATGTGGATGTCCAATTTTCCCAATGCCATTTGTTGAAAGACTATCTTTTGTCCATTGGAGATTCCTTCCTGCTTTGTTGAAGATGAGTTGACCATAGAGTTGAGGGTCCACTTCTGGGCTCTCTATTCTGTTCCATTGATCTATGTATTTGTGTTTGTGCCAATACCATACTGTCTTGATGATTATAGCTTTGTCATAGAGCTTGAAGTCAGGAATTGTGATGCCACCAACTTTGGTTTTCTTTTTCAATGTTCATCTGCTATTTGGGGTCTTTTCTGGTTCCATATAAATTTTAGGATTATGTGTTCCATTTCTTTGATAAATGTTGATGGTATTTTGATAAGGATTGCTTTAAATGTGTAGATTGCTCTAGGTAGCATAGACATTTTCATGATATTTGTTCTCCCAATCCATGAGCATGGAACATTTTTCCATTTCTTTGTGTCTTCCTTAATTTCTTTCATGAGTACTTTATAGATTCCTGAGTACAGATTCTTTGTGATTGGCTTATCTTGATTTTTACCTCTACCCTTTCAGTTCTGGTTGGATGATAGGTGTGGAGTGGGAAGAAACAAGTGGTTGTATTTATTTTATAAATATAGAGACTAGGACCAATTTTGTCAGGAGATGGACAAGTTTCAAGAGGATGTCAGGTAAATGAGAAAGCTGAGAGAAGTTTATTGTAACTTTATAATATTCCATTCATGAAATTGAATTTAAAAATATAATAGAATACACATACTCCCACAAATATAAGAATTTTAAATCATATAGATGGATATAGATATAAATATGGATATAGATATAGATGATATAGATACAGATATATATTCAAAGCATGTTTTCATTCTTTCTTACCATGGAAAACTTTTTTGAGACCCAATCCCCAAAACAAACCTTATCAACTCAGTTCCTCTTGACAAGTGAGAAATTTTTTCTCAGTTTATTTACAAATTACATTAATAGTGGGATTTAGCTTTTAACACAACTGACTTAATTATTTTAACATTCAAATACCCTAGATCATCAGATAATTCAGACAAACGAAGCACTGGTCCATCTAATTATTTTGATCATGAAGGATAGAAATGTTAGTCTGAGTTTAATATGGAACTCTGAGATTCCATGAGCTAACATAAATGATTGTTTTGTAGTAGGTGAAATATAATTAAGAGGTAAGTATAGAAACACATATATTCTAATATTTACCTTGAAGCTACTTTAAGTAGTCTGTTTAAATAACAAATATATAGACATATTTGAAATGATGTGCTATTTACAGTAACTACATGTCAACACTTATGTGCTAAATGCTTTAACAATAAAAGAAGAAAGTTTTCAAAATTGCATGCTTTATTAACACAAGTAAACTTATTAAGAAATGATAATAAGGATGAAGTAAATACTTTCTGACTTTTTCCAACCTAATGATTATTTTATGTGTATTTTTTTAAAAATCTACAACTACAAATGTTTCAGATATGCTCTCTTCCAATTTTTGTGAAGATCTCATCTACTAGTTTGCATCCTGTATAATATTTAAAAAGTGTCACATTTATATAAGGGATGATTGTGAAGTAACATTGAGAGAGCAGGTGGTTGGGACTAGGGAATCTCATTTGTGAATTTTTGTCCAATATCTGCAAGATTATCTTGCAAAATCTTCCAGAAAGAGGCAATTACCTATAAATCTCCACAATAAAGACAGAGCATTCTGTAGAATGAATGATGGTAACCAGGGAGGTAAATGGGTTGTCAAATTCTGTCACCTTATCACTGAGGATTTCCTACATAAAAATGACAGGGAGGATATGTGATAACCTTAGACTTAAATGATAGTAGAGCAAAATATAGACGAGGATAATCACCTCTATACAGTGAATCTGATTCATTCCTCAGTGTGGGAAGGTGAGCTGTCTTACAAGTGTCCGAGGTACTGTTACAGACTCAGAATAGCAGGACGGCCCATTTGTATTTGTATCGACAGAGGGTGGAAATTATTGTTCCAGGAGAATATTAATGCTTCTCCTCTTCAAAGATAGTTTCAGAGTGGGAAGCTAGACTGTGACAGCTCCCCATGTGCTGTGAATCAAGGGATGCCAGTTTTCCCAGTTCCACAGGACAAGTGGTTCTGCCTTAACTTTCTATCAGATGATTTACTCCTCTGGATGAACGCATTGCAAATCTAGGGTAAAAAAACCAGACAAACATTCTGTTACAGGATGATTCAAATGCTACCCCCTAAGGAGAGCAAATAATCTATTGTTACATTTTTTGTTAATACATGGATTAGTGTATTACAATGCCTGTTCAAGAGGAAATGAACACAAAGTAAGCACATATGAATAGAAGGAAGGGTCAGATCATGTCCCACATATAAGATCATACTGGTGACAAGAGAAGTGATGTGTGGAAGGCATATTTTTGTGGATAAATGTATATATGTGGCAGTCCTACCCTAATTACTTGGGTATATAGAAACGTATTTTGTTTTTAGAAAACCATAAATCTTTATCAATGGCTTAAAATTTTCAAGTGTGAGGATATTTCTACAGAAACTCTTAGCTCTGTCAGAGTTTTTTCAAGGGTCAGCAATAAAGTTGGAAGATGATGCCTTTAGTTGATAAAGATCAACCCTTTAGCCTTGATGAAGAGCAAGAGCTATGGCTGGAAGGATACTAAGAGGGACAATGGAATTTTCTTCACAATTTACTTCTGAAACAATCTTTACCAATAGAAAAAAGGGAAACTACTTTTTAAGGTGGCTAAGAGAATTTTGACCCCCAATGCCTTCCATTTTTACTTTCAAATATTCATTTTACCACTATAATTATCATAAATGCCACATGCTTTTTAGCAGCAGAAAAAGACAGGTGCACAATGCATCCGATGTTGCAAAGTTAGGAAAAGGAATTGACTGGGTCAAGAAAAGCCACAGAGGTGATGCACTGTGTGGTTGACACATTTCAGCCATAATTTTTCAAAAAGGAATTGAGTAAAAATAACTTAAATATTAATTTTTCCACCATACTTTCTCAAAAGAATAATGAAGAATTTTTTCTTCTGTTCATAAGTCAAAATAAATAGGTTTTGGTTAGATACCAAAAATTTGGCTAAAGCTGATGATCATCTATTTAATTTTACCTAAATATCATTATATTATATATATTATTGTGAAAACATATACATAACATACAATATATCTTTTAAACAATTTTCAGTTTAAAAGTACGGTTTTGTGGCATTAAATACATTCACATTTTTGTACAACCGTCACTACCATCCATCTCTACTTTTTCATCTTCCCAAACTGAAACTCTATCCATGAAATAATAACTCCCATTCTCCCCTCCTCCCTAGCTCCTGGCCACCTCCACTCTGCCTTATCTTTCTATAGTCACATATCAAATATAATCATATAATATAATGTCCTCAAAGTTCACCTACGTTATGGCATATATCAGAATTCTTTTCTTTCTAAGCCTGAATAGTATTTCACTGTATGTATTTACTACATTTTGCATACACATTTGTCTAAAGATAAACACCTGGATTGCTTCCACCTTTGAGCTATCATGAATAATGCAGAACAGATACTTCTATAATTGTCTGCTCTTAGTTTTTTGGGTATATATCCAGAAATGGGATTGTTGGGTCATGTGCTAATTCTATGTTTATTTTTTTGGAACCACCATACCATTTTCTACAGTAGTGGCACCATTGCCTATTCCTACCTATAATATATATAGGATTCCATTTTCTCCACATCTCCATCAACACTTGTTGTTTCCTGGGTTTTGTTTGTTTTGTTTTGTTTTGTTTTGTTTTTGAGACTAGCCGTCCTAATAAGTGCAAAGTGATATATCATTGTGGTTTGATTTACATTTTTCTGATGATAAATTAGGTTGATCTTCTTTCCATGTGCTCATTGGCTATTTATGTATTTTTTCAAGAAATGCCTATGTAAGTACTTTGTCCACTTTTTATTTAAGTTATTTTTGTTCTGTTTGTTTATTTATTTATTTTACTTGTTATGGTTGAAGTTAGAATATACATTCTTACCTTTATGAGGCTAATACAAATAATTTTAAGGAATAAAGGAAAGAAATAGCATAAAATATAATTTTGATACACTTTTTGAATCTTGGGCACAAAAATAATGATAGAACAAACTAAATTTTATAATGTAAAAACTAACAATGAATTAACACTCAAGGATCAATGCAATACCTAGAAACCCTCAAAGTGTGCACAGTAAGGTGGAAGTTTGCCAATTATTTTACCAACTAGAATTGTGTGGATAAATTTCTGATGGGAATTCAATGAATTGAAAACATAAAAACGTTCAAACAAAATAAATAAATACTTTGAAAATATAGCAAGATGTTTTAACTAAGACTAAAGTTAATCTAAAGTGAATATGGAGTTAATATGGAGAAATAGCTGAAAATGAAGACATGAAGACACTCGTTCTTATAGTAGATATATGTATAAACCATTTACAGATGATTTATGAGCTTCTGTAAGAGATGGATGAGGTTGGTGATAGAGGTGATATTGACCAGCAAATGCACTTGTGATGAGCATTAGTTGATGTATTTTATTCATTATATTGTATACCTGAAGCTAGTATTAAAACTGCATGTTAAGTATACTTGAATTAAAATTTTTAAAAAAAGGATGGGGGTGAAGGGAGAGTAGGAGTTACAGCATTCAAATTTTGGAATAAATTAGTCATGGGGATGAAAAGTACAGCATAAGGAATAAAATCAGTGGTATTTTTAAAAAGATTTTATTTATTTGTTCAACAGAGAGAAAAAAGAGACAGTGAGAGAGGGAACACAAGCAGGGGGAATGGGAGAGGGAGAAGCAGACTCCCCACTGAACTGGGAGCCCAATGCCCGGCTTGATCCCAAGACCCTGGGATCATGACCTGAGCCAAAGGCAGATGCTAAATAATTGAGCCACCCAGCACCCCAAAGTCAATGGTATTGTAATAACAATATAAATTGATAGATGGTAGCTGCATTTGTGGTGAGCAGAGCATAACATGTAGGCTTGTCAATCACTATGTTGCATACCTAAAACTAATTTTTTAAAAAAGGATAATTTTCAGAAACAAACATCTCCAAAAATGGACATTAGATATAGCTCATATAAGTGATAAGATTTAGAATTAAATCACTCATGATGAACAGCTATTGAATAAATGTTGCCAGGGTCCATTTTTTTGATTACTTGGAAAAAAATGAACAGGATCTCTAAAAATTTCATGTGCAAAAAGAAATACAAATTATTATTATTTTTTAATGGAGGAATGGGTTTTAGGAAGGAAGAAAGAATAAAAGGAAAAAAAAATCTTCCAGTGAGTATAAGACTAATCTTGGTTTTAGGAAGAGATTGTCTAAGTGTATAGCTATATGCGTATTATTTTTGCATTGTTAAGCATATATTTTCCTCAAATATATATGTCTTTTATTTGTATAATTAAAAAAATTTGGCATGTATTTATTAAATAAATTATTAAATAAATGTATTTATTAAATAAATGTATTTATTAATGTATATTAATAAATTGATTTATTTATTGATGTATTTATTAAATAAATTATTAAATAAATACATGAACATCCAATTCCATAGCAGAAAGTGGTTTCAGATGATTTTGCAAAGTCATGTATTAGTCAAAAGCCCCAAGATGTAAGCTAACTGTGCACTCTATATCCCATTTCTCCTGTGACAGGAAGATTTTGACTAATTGTGCTCAAAAGGGACAACAGAGACTTCTAGTTTTCAGTTTCACATATAAGTGGCTTGGAAGTCACCATTCCTTCTGAATGAGTAAAAAGCTGAATAGACTGAAAAGAAACAACTCTTTTTGGATCCATAAGAGGGTTGAGGAAGCAAGGCAGTTTGCTGTCCTTAAGACTGGAGAGACAGACAGGTGAATATAGGGAGTCAAGGCTAAACTTGAGCAGAGGCTCATAAGCAGAAGTCACCAGGGGAACCAGTGCCAGGGTAGGAACACCTGAACTGTAACAGGCAAATTGATGGAGTCTCAGTGCAGACAAATCTGAGAGTTAAGAACTCTAGGGGGATCAAATCATAGGGCTGCCTTCAGTTATG